>APFE030289867.1:457200-475572 GCA_000404065.3 Pinus taeda
ATAAACTTGAATAATTTTAATGTTATATCAATAAACATTTTAAAGTTTTCATATTAGGGACTAGTGAGATTCGCCAATGTTTTTAAACTTCAAGATAATTTTCCATCCTTAAAATTTTCCCTAATTGAGAATTTATAACATTTTCTTTGAGGAGTGAGCAGTTGCTCCAATGCCCAACTATCAGGGTTAGTGATGTAATGGTGTATAGATGTGTCTTGGAACTTTCACTTAATTCAAAAACCTGTTAATAGGTTAGCACGTTTTCACACATGTATTGCATTCATTTGTAAGACTATTCTTTGGACGTTTGTAATGCATGTTGCTTCAACCTGTATTAAGACAGTTGAACTATTTCACTTTTTTTAGTACATATGATGCTCGAAATGTGTTGTATCAGTTACTAACATTGTCTTTCCTATGTGGACTATTCTGCTAGACACTCGACATATTCATTCTCGTAAACTTGTTATAACGACCATCACACACGTGTGGAATATTCCATTGGGTTTTGTACATGCTATCTATTCACTTTGTGTTTGTGACTGTCGCATATGTGTGGAATACTTCGCCAGAATTTGTGCATGTCCTGCTGTGTTGTGTGTCTCTAACAGAGTTGGGACTATTCCCTTCACTTTCACCCTCTCCCTCTGCAGTGAAAGAATTTAGACACAAGTTACACTAAACACTCACCAGGCACACAAACCTCATTGTTTGAAGACTAACGAACCTCATTGTTTGAAGACTAAGTAAACCACTCTCATGTGCTGACAAGCAAGAGCTAAGCCATATCTTTAAGATAATGGAAACTAGGCCATCGTACCAGATGGGACTCTTACACCAAAATATGTGAGGTCTAGTTGGGACTTTATATTGGGGAGATCCCCCGAATATTGGTTTGTCTAGCACCATCAATAGGTGTTGATCACCTTCCCTTCATTTCCCGCAACCTTAATACCACATTCCAACACTTCATCTCACCATTCTTACCCTCCAAACCCTCTCAGCCAACTTCCTATAGCATTTCAAGACATCTTGTAGTAATACAAGAATATTGTAACAACATCATGTAGCACACCTGTAGCAGTACAAGAATCCCGTAAAAACATCATGTAGCACACCTGTAGCAGCCTGCCTTGACCCTGTTTTTACCTGTCATGATAACCTAGCTTATTTTAGGAGTAGTTTGACCCCCAATCTTGGCTTCCATGACCATAAGTGGCACCTAGACAAGTCCCTTCACTCATTTTCCTTTCCTGCAAGATCAGATAACATTAGTTCTTTCATTTCAGAATTTAGCAATTAGAACTTTATTTACTCTACAAGTGTGAATTAGATAGCCAATGCATGCATTCTTAAATTTTTAAATGATAGAATAATCTTCTATTTTCAAGCAACCATAATATCTAGATGATGAAGTGAAAGTTAGCATAATTTTCCTTTCTACAAATTAGCATAAGATTTGTGTCCTTTGATAGCATTTACAAGTTGACATCTTTAATTTTCTAAGTTGAAAAGTATTTACTTTCTCTACACTAGAACTAGCCTTTACATTCTGCTTTCAGTACTTAGACTCCTTTCAAATCAGTAGAGGAATGGTCAGAACCCTAATGATCAAGTGACCGAGTTGAGGGTGGCATGATTAGGATGATGCATATATTGTGCATATAGCACTTGCACCTCTAAGTTTGTATGAAACCTCAGGTTGATAATTAAATTTGGTAGCCTTGGGAGTTGCACCATTCTTATTGCAACTAAGGCTCATCAATTTTAACCCTATGAAATCAGTGCAATTTGACATATTATTGCACAACAAAAATTTCTATGTGAAAAGTTGATGTTGATTATGAGTATAAAGGTACACACCAAGTTGAATCATTCAATCTGGCCTTGAAATTAAAGTTGGGCACGCATTTTTGTGAATTAAGCCAAAAATGCCTTTCTTCACTAAAATGCATGTCCATGCTTCAGTTATTAGCCAATATAATTGATTAAAATTGTAAATTATTCATTTAATTATTTTAAACACTTTTACAATGTTATATCTTTACTTTGAGCTTAAATATTATACTTCATATTTCATACAATATTCTAAGTTTTTGCTTTGAATTGCCTTATGCAAAAGTTCTGTATAAGTGGGAAACATAGTTATGTAGGATATTTTTCATACGTAATGCAACGTTATATCCTATGGTTAGTAATTTTCCAGTTGTGTCCCATTTCAAATTTCATTACCAAAAGTGTAATTGGTTTGGCATGGGAGTGCATATTGGTTCCAAGTGTGATCATTACCATATATGATCAATTTCTATTCTTGCAGACTTGGATTTTAGTGTATAAGATTTTATTTATGAAAATGAGTATGGTACGTTGCATACAAGGGTTTTATATTTAAGTTGGAATTATAATTATCGCATAAGTGTTCATTTATTTGTGGCACACAAATCTTGACTTTAAACCTATGAAATCAATCCAATTTGGCAGATTATTACATAATAGAAATTTCTATGTGCAAAATATGTGAATTATGAGTAAAAAGGTACTCTCCAAGTTGAACCATTCAATTTGGCCTTGAAATGAAGGTTGGGCATGTATTTTTGTGGACTAGGCCAAAATTGACTTGCTTCACTAAAATGCATGCCCAGGCTTCATTTATTGGCCAATATCATTAATTAAATATATAGATTGTTTATTTAATTATTTTACACATTTTTACATTATTATATCTTTAATTTGAGCTTAAATATATATACTTCATATTTCATACAACATTTTGAGTATTGCTTCGACTTGCCTTATGTGAAAGTTGTGTATAAGTGGGAAATATAGTTATGTAGGATATTTGTCAGATAGGATGCAAGGTTATATCCTAAGGTTAGGAATTTTCCAATCATGTCCCATTTCAAATTTCATTGCCAAGAGTATAAATGGTTTGTCCTTGGAGTGCATATTTGTTCTAACTGTGATCATTGCCAGATATGATCAATTTCTATTTCGACATAGTTGGATTTCAATGCATAACATTTCCTTTATGAAAAGGACTATGGTATGTTGCATGAAATGGTTTTAAATTTAGATTGGAATGATAATTATTTCACATCCAATTAAGTACGAGTCGTGGTGCACATTTATTTGAGGCACACAAACCTTGGCTTTAACCCTACAAAATTGATCTAATTTGGCATATTCTTACACAAAAAAAAATCTATGAGCAAAATTAATGTTAATTATGAGTAAAAATGTACTCTCCAAGTTTAATCATTCAGTTTGCCCTTGAAATGACTATTGGACGTGCATTTTTGGGAAGTAGGCAATAATTTCATTGCTTCACTAAAATACACGTCCATGCTTCATTTATTGGCCAATCTGATTGATTAAAATATTATAATGTTTATTTAATGATTTTACAAACTTTTACATTGTTATGCCTTTACTTTGAGCTTAAATATTTATACTTCAGATTTCATACAAATTTCCAAGTTTTACTTTGACTTGCCTTATGTGGAAGTTGTGCATATGTGGGAAACATAGCTATTTAGGATATTTGTTAGACATGATGCAATATTATATCCTAAGGTTAGGAATTTTCCAATCATGTCACATTTCAAATTTCATTACCAAGAATGTAATTGGTTTTTCCTGGGAGTGCATATTTTTTTCTACTGTGATCATTGCCAGATATGATCAATTTCTATTTCAAAAGAATTGGATTTCAGTGTATATAATTTCCTTTATGAAAATGACTATGGTGTGTTGTATAAAATGGTTTTACATTTAGGTTGGAATGATCATTACTACACAATAAATTGAGTACAGGTCTTGGTGTGCATTATTTGAGGCACATAAACTTTAACCCTACGAAATTGATCCAATTTGGCATATTCTTGCACAAAAAAAATTTATATGTGAAAAATCAATGTTAATTATGAGTAAAAATGTACTCTCCAAGTTGAATCATTCAATTTGGCCTTGAAATGAAGGTTGGGCATGGAGTTTTGTGAAGTAGGCCAAAATTGCCTTGCTTCACTAAAATGCACAACTAGCCTTCATTTATTGGCCAATTTAATTGATTGATCTACATGTGTAAACTTGAATATTTTTTGACAATTTGCAACTTTAAATTATATGCTTCCTAAGTAGAGGATCAATTTACTAAACAAATAAACAAGTAAATTTTAACCAAAGTTTATAGCCAAATAGAGGCAAATGAGGATAACTGAAACACATAACACAAAGCATGATAAAGGATTTCACCCCTCTCTTGGGTTACATCTCCTGGTCTAGCTTCCAATGCGGGGTCTCTTTCAATAAAAATTCTCAAAAGTGTGTTTACATGCTTTACAATGGTCAAAAGGTATAAATGATCATTGAATCTAGTACCATCAAAAACCCCCATTTTGGTTCTTTCTACATCTCATTTGGCCAAAAATTGAATAAGTTATAGTTGTTTCAAGTTTTTACTCCATTCTACAGCTAATCATCCCCTAATTCAGCCTAAACCTGGCTTGAGCACTCTGAACACGAAAATGGCATGCAAACATATCCTACATTGCTGCTCGGTGGGTGAAATTGTAGGATGGTTAGTCCACCCATTAAGCCCCCATTTCTAAAAATCATGGTCACTTGGCACGCATGTGACCTAGATTAGGGCTGATATTCTAGGGCCTATGTCCAACGGCTTTAACCCCTCCGCTTAGCACGCTTTTGGTCACATGGTCACCCATATGTCCAAGGATAGTTCCCTTAGGGCTAGCCCCCTTTCCGTTGCATGCTCTTGGTTACATGGAAGGGTCATACGACCCAGGGCTGGCCCCACGAGTTAACCCCTCTTAACTTCACACCTGTCATTACATGGAACTATGTGCCTTGGGGTTGCCCCCTGTGGGCTAGCCCCCTCTGAATAGCCTTTGGTTCTTTTTTGCTGATCTAGTGTATGGTTTGGGATGTGGGCTATGGTCGTGGGCCAAGTTACGACCTAGCCCTTGGCCCCCCTCCTATGGTCCTATGGCGTTGGGGTGGCTAGGAGCTAGGGATTAGCCTGGCCCCTCCTCTAGTGGCACATTACATAAGGTTTAAATATGATGTCGGTGCCATAGTTTATAAGAAACATGTGCAGCGCGGTGGTATGAGCCTATAGTTGTTCGGTGGAGGTCACAAGTTTGAACCTCATAGAAGCAGTTCGGCTTCAAACATAATTTTTTTGGAATAATAGGAGGCCATGTGGTAGCCATAGATTGGTCCACATGCCTCCTCCTAATTGGTCCATGCAATCAACACTTGAACCAATGAATTCACACCAACCATGAGTCAATAAAAATGAGACAGGTGTCATCCAATGACTATCCCATAAAAATCAAATTTTTAGACCAAGCAGGGGAGGGCACATGGCAGCCTACCACTAGCCCAAAATATCCAGTCATCTATTGATCTGAAATCACCCCTAGGTGACCTCAGGAAATTAATGAAGGTATTACAGACTCATGTGCTAGTGTGTGTGTCTATGTTCTCTTAGGCAATGGATCGATAAGATTGCAAAATACACAGACACTAGAAAATAGTAAGAAATCACAGTAAGAAAATTCAACAAAAAAAACACAACAAATTAATAAGGAGTTCACCCAATCCTCCTGGGCTATGTCTCTTGTTCCACCTTTCAGTGGTGGCCTTCTTTATTGTGTCTTTAAGCAGATTTTTTACAATGAGGAGATCAATTTGAGTTTCCTATAACAAATGATGCTTAGTAGGGTGGTACTTGGATTCCCCAAGCCATTAGAGTACACAGACTCCCCCTCACCAAGTCTCAAGCTCAAATGGTCTTAATGGGATGAGTCCAATTTGGTACTCAGTTCTTGACAGATATTCTCATAGGGATTTCTTGAACCTCTCAGGCCTTCTTGGTTCTATCTGTTCAATGTTGCCTTAGCTCTGCAGGTCAGCTCGACTTCTCTTTTCTTTGCTTCTTGCTTCACTCTCTATTTTGTCTCCTCTATCCTCCTCTATTCTTTGTTTGTTCATGTCTTAAATCCAATTTGTCCCTTGACTATTTTCTTCCTCTTCCATCTCTTCAGATCACATGCCCGTGTCTGCTAGAATTCCCTGCTTCTCTGTCATCGCCATTGTGTAACGTTTCACAGAGAGGTGGCCACTTGTCACCTTACAAACTGAGTTCCAGCTCTTCCTTGAACAGTCATTATTTTGGTTATTCTGTGAAATGATTCATCCGGCAGCTCAGCGGTCATGTCAGGCCCTAAATTCCATATGCCTCAGCCTATTCTTCCATCAAATCCAGTCTCCCATTGGGTACAATCTCTGCCATTTGATCTAGGACCTCTAGATCCTACGATCATCGCTTTTGTCGCACAGGTGACTTGCTCGACTATTATGCTTCGATGAGAGCGATTTTCTCTCTCATCCACCAAACATTTGTCATTCAATGTATGGCATCGCTTGGTCCCCTAACAAACTCGCTTACCGCCTGAAATGCCTCTGATATTCTGTCGGTTTTGGAGCGTAGGACCTACCTTTCGGTTTTAGCACTTTTCCCATAGTTTCACCTATTTTTCACATGACCGGGTGCCAGGGCTTTTACTTCTCTAAGTTTTTATCAGAAATGGCCTCTGTTTTCTGATCTGAACTCTCTATTTGCTAGTTTGCGCAACTACGCAATCTCCATGGGCCAACGATCAGTGCGCTTTGATCGAGGGTCGTCGTTGTTCCGTGTTGGCTACAACTGCCACTGTCTAGAGGTCCTTCCTGATAGCTCATTGTTCACAAAATTTTTGGAGTTTGACATAATTTGAAACAGTCATAGAACTATGATAATTGTCAAGGATCCAATTCGGATCATGGCCTTCCCACTGAAAAAGTTTTGGACCACCAAAAGTTGGTTTTCAAGAATCAACTAAGTGAGGGTACAACTTTCTCACTTGTCCAATCTCTACCCATTTTGCATTTCTCAGCTTTGAACGCCTGAGCCCAATTCTGAGGTACTCAACATCTCCCCTATGCATCGTTCTCACCTTCTTGTCCAGAACTATGTCTTCCTACAATTCATTAAGATATTTAGGTAGCAGGTCATCGATAGAAGGCAATTGACTCTCTTCTTTAGGATCTTCAATCAACGAAGGTTCAAATAGTCTCAAGCTATTTGCATTTACGACTAAGTAGATGTGCATATAAGCTGGAAAATCAAGGCGAAAAGCATTCTCCCCAATTTTCTCAAGGATCCTGAAAGGTCCATACCTTATAGGCTTTAGCTTTTTACCTTCATCTTGCATCCTGTCCTTGTTGATATACAGCCAGATTTGATCACCAACTTGGAAACTATGCTCCATTCGATGCTTGTCATGCCTTGCCTTGTATTTGGCCTAGCTCTTTTCCAGTTGTTCCTGTACTGCCTGGTGGATCTCTTGGATTTTTTCAATGAACCTAGTTGCCCTGTCCACATCGTTGTGTCCCTCAACTATTGTGTCCATACCAAAGACAAAATCCAAGGGATACCTTGGTGGAAACCAAAACAGGTCCTAAAAGGAGATCTCTGTGTAGAATAATGTTTGGCTCGATTGTAAGCATGTTGCACATAACACAAATGTTCATCCAAAAGCTTAGGATGCTTGCTGCAATATCCCCTAAGCAACTGGATCACTATCCCATTGACTACTTCTGTCTAGCCATCGGTTTGTGGATGGAAAGCTATGCTTTTCTTTAGTTTGGTGTCCATCAGTTCCCACAGACTTGACCAAAACTTTCCCACAAATCGGGTGTCTTAGTCAGATATAATGGAAGCGGGTAATCCAAAATGAACCCATACTTTTTGAAAGAATAGTTTTGCAGTTTGTTCAACTGTAATCTGTTTATTACAAGGTATCAAAATACACATTTTGCTTAACCTATCCACAACAACATACAGATAATCATGACCTTTCCTAGATTTGGGCAGTCCTCCAACAAAGTCCATGGAAACGCTTTCCCAAGGATGAGAAGAACTGTTCATGGAGTGTACAAGCCTAGTTTTCTATTGTTGGGCTTGCTTTTAGCACACATAGTACACCCTCTTACATATCTAGAAACTCTCTTGTTCATTTTTGGCCAATAACAAAATCTTTGTAGTTGAGCAACTTTTTACTTACCCCAAAGTGACCCAATATTAGAGAAGTGTGTGCTTCTCAAATTATCTTTACTCTTTCAGTTTGTGGAATGCATAACTTCCCACAATGATATAGGAGTCGGTCCTTAATATGATAATCCAATTCTTCTACTCATTTGCCTTGAATTAAAGTTGCAAATACATCTTTAAAGTCTATATCTCGAGCATATTGTTCAATGTAGCTCTCATGTAACACAGAGTTATGCTTAAGTATAGTAGATGCATTTATAATGGGTCTAGATAACATATCTGTAACTTTATTGTGTATGCCCTTTTTATATTTGATGACTAAATGAAACTGTTGTAGAAAACCCATCCATCTATAGTGTCTTGATTGCTGCAACATAGTTTGGGAGTGTAGATATTGAAGTGGTTGATGATCAGTATGTATAATTGTCTCTTTGCCCATTAAGTAATGTTTCCACTTTTTCACACTCTGTACTAATGCATACAATTCTTTATCATATGTGGGATAGTTAACTACTGCAGAATTAAATGTCTCAGAATGATAACATATGGTTTTACAGTGCTGTATCAACACTGCTCCCATGGCATAGTAATTGGCATCTGTTTGGATCTCAAATGGTCTTTGAAGATCAGGCAGTGCTAGTACTAGTACTGTACTAATCTTTTCTTTCAAGGTGTTGAAGGCTTTCTATTGTTTTCCTCCCCACTGAAACACCTTGTTCAATCCTGTTAAAGCATGCAAGGGAGCTGTAATTAAGGAAAAGTTAGAAATGAACTTTCTCCAATATTGTGTTGCTCCTAAGAAGCTCCTAACTTCTGTAGCAGATTTGAGCTTAAGCTAGTTTACAATGACTGCCACCTTAGAGGGATCTGTCTTCAATTCACCACCCCCTACTATATGTCCCAAATAATTCAAAGATGTTTTGCCAAATTCACATTTTGAGAGTTTAACATAAAGTTTTTCTCTTTTCAAAACATCTAGTGTCTTCTTAACATGCTTTAAGTGTTCTTCCACATTTTGCTAAATATCAATGTCATCTAGATACACTAAACAAAAGTATCATCAAGAAAAGGTCTGAGTACAACATTCATTATTCTCATGAAAGTAGCAGGAGCATTAGTTAAGCCAAAAGGCATAACCAGCCACTCATACAATCCCTACTTTGTCTTGAAAGTAGTCTTCCATGCATCTTGTTCTGCAACTCTGACCTAATGATATCCACCTTGCAAGTCTAACTTGGAAAAATAAACAACTTCTTTCAATTGGTCTAATAGATCATCTATGTGAGGAAGGGGATAATGATTTTTGATTGTTATCTTATTCAGTGCTCGATAATCAATGCACATTATCCATGAGCCATCTTTCTTTCTCACCAAAACGATTGGAGATCCACATGGTGATGTGCTAGGTCTGACGAACCCCTTCTCGAGCAACTCCTACACCTGCTTCTTGATTTCTGCATTATCTAAAGTGGACAACCTATACATTCTAGTGTTAGGCAATGGAGCATCTTGTTGCAAATTAATTTCATGCACTATTTCCTTTTTGGGTGGCAGACCTTTAGGTTCTTGAAACAAGATATCATACTCTGAAACAACTTTTTCTAAATCAGCTTGCTGGTTAGCATCACAACCCTCAAATACATTGGTTTTATCAGGTTTCTTTTCCTTTACAACCATCAGTAAAAATTGTTTGCATGAATTTATCATTCGTTTCATCTGCCTTGAGTTTATGAGAGTGTAATTATTCTTGTGCTTATGAGCTCTTACAAAGTATTCTATTCCATCTTTAACGAGTAGATACGTGTTCTCAGCTGTATAGAAAATAGCTTTTTTGTCATACAGGTAAGGACTTCCTAAAACAATTCCACATATATCCAAAGGAATCCTATCTAACTCAACCTCATCTACAAATGCTGACCCAAAATAAAACTTGAGTTTGCATTGTCTAGTCACTTGTAGTTGTGCTTTATCACTTAGCCATCCTAATAGGTATGGTTTCTTGTGAGGTGTAGTCAGTAATCCCAATTTCTTTACAATTGCTTCAGAAATTAGATTTACTTTTGAGCCACTATCAAACAAAGTATCAATCTTTTTATGTTTGGAAATAACTCGAATATGGAAAATATCATGTCTTTTTCTCTCATTTTCTTCATCAATAGTAGATTGTGCAGAATTACTAGTAGATGCTTCATAATTCTTAATTTTTATACCTGTAGCTGCAATGGTTGTTTCATCTCCTGAGTCCAATCCCAAATATTTTTGAATAGCTGCACCAATCTTCTTCTTCTTGCCCTCGAACTTCTTAGGTCTCAAGTCTAGATGCAGTATCCAACAATGCTCATCATCATGCCCATCCTTATTACAGTGAATGCACAAAGACTTGCTTTTCTGTGCAGTGTTGGCCTTCCTTGCTTTCCATTTCTGTTTTATTTTCTCCTTATTCTTACTTGCAGTGGGTTGGGATGATCCCCAAACTTCTGGGTTTCCATTCTTTCCTCTAGCTTCTAGATGTGTAGCTTGAATAGATACTTCATCTACACTAGTGGGGTTAAACATGAGGATAATGTGCCTCATGTAGCTGTGTAGACCACCGATGTACTTCAACAGAGTCTCAGGTGAGTCTAATGAGATTCCTAGAATCAATGCTCTCTTCCTAAATTCTTGGGTGTAACCTTGTACACTTTTCCCTTTCAATTGTCGAAGAGTTTGCTAGCTCATCATGGCTTGCTGCATGTAGGCCAGTGGATAGAACTGATTTTTGATTGCAAAAACAAGTTCACTCTAGACATAAATAGTCTTACCATGTCTCTTCATGTCAGCTTGGGTCCTGCCTTCCCACCAAACAAAGGCAATGCCTCCAAGGCGTAGGCTGGCCAGCTAAATCTTTCTCTTGTCTGAATCAATACTCTGCACTCTGTAATAAACATCAATTTGTCTAATCCAATTGTCCAACTTTTCTGCATTCAACTCTCCATCATATATTGGTAAATCAAATTTAACATCTAGTTCAATCAAAGATGTCTTCTTTTTATGCTTAGGGCTATTAGGAGGTGTGAGAAAGCTTTCTTCTTTCCCCTTGCCTTTTGAGTGGTCATGGAGGAGAGACTCTTCTTCTCCTTTATCTTGTTTGGAGCCTGATGAATCTTCATCTTTATGTTTTCTAAATTCCTTATACATTTCCTCTACCATGGACCTTATGGCCAGGAAACTATCTATAAATTGAGTGTTTGGCCCCATAGAACCTTCCTCTAACATTGTCTTCTGAGGATAGACTCTTCCAATTTCAGGATTAGTTTCAACCAACTCTCCTTTTCCTAATTTTTTCTTTGATCTAGTTAGCATTCAATAGCTAAATCCAGCACAAGCTTGTCTAACCTTAACAGCCTAAAGCTCTGATACCACTAGATCTGAAATCACCCCTAGGTGACCTCAGGAAATTAATGAAGGTATTACAGACTCATGTGCTGGTGTGTGTATTTATGTTATCTTAGGCAAAAGATCAATAAGATTGCAAAATAGACAGACACTAGAAAACAGTAAGAGATCACAGTGAGCAATTTCAACAAAAAAACACAACAAATTAATAAGGAGTTCACCCAATCGTCCTGGGCTATGTCTCCTGGTCCAGGTTTCAGTGGTGGCCTTCTTTATTGTGTTTTTAAGCAGAGTTTTTACAATGAGGAGCTAAATTTGAGTCTCTTGTAACAAATGATGCTTAGTAGGGTGGTACTTGGATTCCCCAAGCCACTAGAGTACACAGACTCGCCTTTACCAAGTCTTGACCTCAACTGGTCTTAATGGGATGAGTCCAATTTGGTACTGATTTCCTGATAGATATCCTCACAAGGATTTTTTAAACCTCTCAAGCCTTCTCAGTTCTATCTCTTCGATGTTGCCTTGGCTTTGCAGGTCAACTCGACTTCTCTATTCTCTGCTTTTTGCTTCACTCTATATTGTGTCTCCTCTATCCCCCTTTGTTCTCTATCTATTCGTGACTTAAAGCCACTCTGTCCCTTGGCTGTTCGCTTCCTCTTCCATCTCTCCAGATCACCTGCCTCTTTCTGCTGGAATTCCCTGCTTCTGTCTCATCGCCACTATGTAACATTTCACAGAGAAGTGGCCACTTGTATCCTTACAAACTGAGCACAAACTCTTCCTCGAACAGTCATTATTTCAGTTATTCTATGAAATGATTCATCCACTAGCTTAGCGGTCATGTCAGACCCCAAATTCCATATGCCTTAGCCTATTCTTCCATCAAATCCGGATTCCCATCGGGTGCAATCTTTGTCGTTTGATTTGGCCTCCAGATCCAACGGTCATCACTTTTGTCGCACGGGTGACTTGCTCGACTGTTACTCTACGATGACAGTGGTTTTCTCTCTCATTTGCTAGATAGGCGTCATTCAATATATGGCATCGCTTGGTCCCCTGACAAACCCACTTACTACCCGAAATGCCTCCGATATTCTGCTGGTTTTGGAGCGCGGGACCCGCATGTTGGTTTTAGCACTTTTTCGATGGTTTCACTTGTTTTTCACATGACCAGGTGCTAGGGCTTTTCCTTCTCTAAGGCTTTTATCCTGTGATAACATGTTGTACTAATTGTGCATCAGAAATGGCCTCCATTTTCTGATATGGACTCCCTATTTGCTAGTTTGCGCCACTACACAGTCTCCATGGGCCAACAGTCAGTGCACTTTAACGGAGGGTCCTCGTTGTTCCGTGTTGGCTACAACTGCTACTATCTAGAGGTCCTTCCTCATAGCTCATTTTTCACAAAATTTTTGGAGTCTAACATAATTTGAAATAGTCATAGAACTTTGATAATTTTCAAGGATCCAATTCAGATCATCTATCATTTTTGCCAAAATTTGCATGTTTTCTAATTCGATCAAAATGCGATATAGGGATCATACGATATCAGTTTTGAGTGAAATGAATTACGGTGGGTTCATATTGCTAAGATCTATCCAGTCATTTAGGTTTCAAGCTCTGTCGCACACTTTGAATTTTGAGCACTATTTTGATCCACCGAATCACTCCTACCCATTGGAAGCTTTTGGACCTCCAAAAACTATTTATCAACCAAAAAATAGATGAGGTTACAACTCCCTCCCCCTTCCAGTCTCAATCCACTAAACTTTGCTTGAATTTGTCGCTTTGAGTGTTTCATGAAAGTGCATCACTTTCCTTGATGTTGGCATCCTGGACTTTCTGTGAAGGATGATATCTTCCTGCAGTTTTTCAAGATATATAGAATAGAAAAATACCCTTGAAGGAATATGAACATTCCCTCCTCGATCTTCAATCAATGGAAACTTAAACAATTTGAATTTCTTTTCTCCTTGAACACTGTGATCATGACGATGCTTAGCATGTCTAGCCTTGCACTTGGCTCGACTCTTTATCAAATGTGATAATTATTGCCATGAACCATTGTTCTTCAAAGCTAAAACATTATTAAACCAACAAGAAGATTTTTTGGGACCAATTTCCTCTTTTTCAAATAGCCTTTGCATTTTCTTTTTGACCTCTACATGCTTTAACACTGGCATCTTATTCACACCAATGTTCAACAATGATTGATCCTCTTGCAAATTCACATCATTTTATTTACCTATTTTAGGAGGCAACTTGTTAGACTCCTGAAAAATATTGTCACATGAACTATAAACCTCAATGAAATCACATTTTAAACTTGATTCATATCCTTTAAAGTTTTTAGATTCCTCAACATATTCATGTTTTATTATTAACAATGCAAAGTTTTGACCAGCATTAACAATTCTCTTCATTTTTCCCACATTTACAAGAGATGTATTCAACTTCTTGTTGTGTGCTCTAAACATGTACCCAATCCCATTATTTAAAAAATGATATTTGTTCTCATGGCGATGAAAAATATCTCTACTATCATATAGATATGGGCTTCCTAAAACAATACCACATATATCAATTCTAATTACATCAAGCTCTACCTCATCTAAAACGTTTGCAGTGATTTCAAATTTTAGTTTATATATTTTTGTCACATACAATTTTGCATTGTCACATATCCAACCTAAAGGATATGGTTTAGGATGAGGAATTTTTCCCAAATTCAATTTCTTAACATTGTCTTTAGGAATGAGGTTTGCTTGTGAACCACTATAAAACAATGTATCTATCTTGGTATGTTTTGAAATGGCTATAATGTGGAAAAGCTATATTCTTTCCTTTTCATGTTTATTTTAATTAATGATACTAATTGAATAAATATTACTTTCAAAATAGTTCTTACCTTTGAATCCCATGGCTATGATCTTTGTTTCATCCCTAGAGTAAGATCCTAAATCATGTTGTGTAGTTGTAGCAGTCTTTTGTTTCCCTTTGTTGTTAAACTTTTTGGGTATCATTTCAAAATGATGTTTTCAACAATGGTCTTCATCATGTCCTTCATTTGAACAATGTTTACATATAATTTTTTGTTTCTCCATCTTGATGGCATAATTATTCTTTCCTTTTCTTTTAAACTTACCCTTTCCTTTTTCTCCAGACTCAAAGGACCTCTCACTAGTTTCTTCAGAAACATTTTCCCCTCTTACCTCTAAAAGGGTTCCTTGTACAAGAATTTCATATAATTTTGTAGGTTTAAACATGAGAATGGTATGTTTCAAGTAACTATGCAATCCTCCAATGTCACTACAACAAAAAAAGGACATTGGTGAGGGGCGCAAAATGTCACCATAAGCTCATTGGTGACAGTCAAAAGAGCCTTCGTCACCAAAAATTGAACGTCACCAAAGGTGGCATCGCCAAAAGTATAGGTGTTGTGGTGAAATTCAAATTCCATCACCGATAATGATTTATAATGACGGATAGCGACCATCACCATTTCATATGAGCAATGGTGACGGACCATAGCTTTCGTAAAAAAAAACTGAACATCACCAAAGGTGGCGTCGCCAAAAGTATAGGTGTTGTACTGGCATTCATAGTCCGTCACCAATAATTATTTATAATTACAGATAGCGACTGTCACCATTTTATATGAGCAATGGTGATGGGCTATAGTCTTGGTCACCAAAAGTTGAACGTCACCAAAGGTGGTGTTGCCAAAAATATAGGTCTTATGGTGACATTCAAGGTCCATCACGAATATTGATTATAATGACAGATAATGACCATCACCATTTCCTATGAACAATAATGATTTATTGTGATAGATATTTCATGGCAACAAATATTGGTGCAAATATATGGTGATGTTCGTTGACCATCACCAAAAGCTACATTGCTAGAAGTATAGGTGTTGTGGTGACATTCAAGGTCTGTCACAAATAATGACTATAATGATGGACAATGACCATCACCATTTCATATCAACAACAATGATTTATGGTTATGGACCTTTGAGGGTCATCACTATTGATGCTTGTATATGGTGGCATTCGTTGACCGTCACCATTTCATATTTTGGTGAGGGTCGAAAAATGTCACCAAAGCTCATTGGTGATGGTCAAAGAGCCTCCATCACCAAAAATTGGTCGTCGCCATTCCATATGGATGTCAGGGCACGATGGAATCAAACCACCAACCTTCTGCTTTACAAGAAAGTGCTCTTCCATTGAGCTAGCACCCTTTAAATAATTAGACATTTAAAAATTAGACCTTGAAACTTCATAAATTTTAAAGTCTACAACTTTCAATAAATTAAAGTCGTGACGATATTTTACGAAAAAAGCAAAGCAGCATCGAACCTGCAGGTCCCTACCTAATGGTTATGGAAGTTATGAAAAGTGGGTGGAGGGAAAAATAGTTATATATAAGAGAATCAATATGCTCATTTGAATACTCAATTAGAAGTGAAACTCTAAAGACATTTATAACTTATAAATGACCTACAACTAGAAAATGCACCAAATATTGCAAAGGAAATGTCACAAGTGGATAGAATATGGAAGAAGAGCGGTGTAACTCATGCAAGACACAATCCAATCCAAGTTAATATAGTTGAACAATTATCAAAATCATGCAACAACTATTCCTTGAAATGAGTGTTAGAATTACAAGGGATATGCATATCTCAAAAATTTAGCGCTTCAATAATCACAACTTTATCAGTAAATTTGCAATCAAATTGTTGATGCACACAAATATATCCAAATGAAATTGGTTAACCATTCAACATTAAAAATTTTACTTTTCTTCAAATATATGTCAAATAGCTAAAATGAATGAAGAACTGAGCACTCTATTTGATACAAATACAAGCATAATTATGAATATTCTACAAGCAACCAATCTAATATGATCTAGATTCTAATATAGTTTCTAAACAATTTTTATATATTTTGAGAAGATATTGTCAAAGACAGTGACTGGAAAACTTGGCAAGGGGCCCAAGAATGTCTACTCACAATGAAACTAAGAGTTAAACTGAAAAATAAACATGTGACGTGTTGTAGTATTATTTTACAAAGTTGTTCATGATGGACTACTCAAGAAAGCAAAATCACGAGATTTCTTGTCTGAAGAGCAACTAGCTATTTGTAGATTTTGTGTAATGCATGGAATTATGAAGCAATGATATAAGTACACACATAATGGCTACACTTTTATTTTCCTCTTCATGTACATAGATTATCAATTCCATAAGTTTAGAGACTTAGCATATGCAAATCAGAACCTTGCCTCTTCAAAGGGACAACCAAAAAATTCTCACCAAATGCTATAATAGGCATACCAAAATAAAAGTAATAATCAATATAATGTGAAGAATATTATCTTAACATTCAATCATCTTTTGTAGTGTCACAAATCTTCCCAATTGTGTGAAAATTAGACATAATATAAATAAAGTAAAAACAAGGTACACAAAGAAAAACAACAAGGTCTATCAACAAAGAAAAGAAAATTTAAAATAGTAAAAAAAGGATCACATATAGGCATATGTCCACAACTTGATACAATTTGCCACCAAACTAAACCCCTTGCCTAGAGAAGTACCACTTGAGAGTCGCTTCATATTAAATCTTGATGGGGCAACTAGGGTCCAAGCAGGGAGATCTGGGAATAATGGGGTAATAATGAATCACAAAGATAGTATCATTTTTTCTTTCTCCATTGGAGTATAAAACAAAGGTTGAATTTGAGGCTCCAATTCATGGACTAACTTATGTACTAAATAAGGCAATGATACGCTCAATATTGAAAGAGGCTCTACTCTCTAGTAATCAGGTTTCAAAAAATCAGGTATCAAATATAGGAGTATTCAGGATATCTTGTAGGAAATTAGGTGTCTTGTTGTGAAGATTCATGTAAAAAGGTTTTCCTATGTAACAAGATGGTTCAAAAAATGAGGAACCATATAGGTAACTAAGGATATCATTTGGGACTAAAGAAAATTTAAGTGAGAATTCAAACCCCTGCTTGTTGGAAGAAATTAATAGAACGTGCAACACATGTGGGAATACTGGCACCTCTATTCATGTTAAATGTACAATTCCTTCAAACTTGTTAGCTCACCAAGCCATGGTGGCATCACTTCCATGATACAGCAACCAGGAAGAGACTGTATCATGTGACATGACTTAATGTTATAAAAGGTGGAGAAAATAGTCAGAGAATGTAGAGTATTGACAACAAATGGAGTTGAAGAAAGAGGATTGGCATCATGAAGTTAAGGTTTCTAAGAACATTGAGTTTAAATGGAAAATTTTACTGAATCTCCTATAGGATAATGATGCAAAATTCACAGATAGAAAATCATAGACTTGGAGGACAACATCACAGATGACAACCTGAATAATAATAATAGATAAAACCATTTAAATGTCAACCAAGGTATTGGTAGTTTAGCTATCTAAGAGAGTTGGGGGGATGTGGCAAAAATCATGGCCAAACTCTTTAGTGATGATGGATGAGAGCCAAGGTTGCAGTTCATTGTATTCGCAACCAGAATATGAAGAGGTTTCTTTATTTTTAATTTAATTACAATATTATTGTTCTTTGAACTTTAATGCATTTTCCCACATAGGTTTTAAAAATTACAGTAGACCTTAACTTCATACAAGATGATTTTTTTTCAAAATGGACCTAGATCCTTTTGCTCCATTTCCTTTTTATTTTGGTTATTGGGTGTAATTTGAGGCTATAGTTTTTTGGGAATTATTAAGTGTTACAGTTAACTTTTAGGATTATCTATGATTCTAGTCTAATGGACCATATTTGACACCGCCCAAAAGAATTCCACAAAATTACTAGAATGGAGGGGA
>APFE030289867.1:496693-506922 GCA_000404065.3 Pinus taeda
AGGTTGGAGGAAGGAAGATGCCACTTCGGGAGAAGAAGTGGATGCCACTGTTTATCGACAGTTGGTGGGGTCGCTGATGTATTTGGTCAATACACGACCTGATATATGCTATGCAGTTAACCAGCTTTCACAAGCTATGTTTAAGCCTACCAAGCTCTTCTGGAAGGCGGGCAAGCATGTATTGCGCTACTTGAGAGGCACATCGGGATATGGTTTGTGGTACAGACAGGAGGATGAGGTGAAGCTATGTGGCTTCACGGATGCAGATTGGGCAAGGAGCCCAACGGACAGAAAGAGCACATCAGGAGGGGTCTTCAGTATTGGATCGACAGCAGTTTTTTGGTACAGCAGGAAACAGAGATCTGTGGCACTCAGTTCAGCGGAGGCCGAGTATATGGCTGCAAGTTTGGCTGCATGCGAGGCTATATGGATGAGGAAGATCCTAGTTGGTTTGTTCGGTTCTCATTTGGATCCTACTGTGATTTACTGTGATAACCAGAGTTGCATTAAACTCTCGGCTAATCCTGTATTTCATGATAGATCTAAACATATTGACATCAGGTACCATCATATCAGAGATTTTGTGCAGTGGAGGATCATGTTACTTTCGTACATTCTAACGGAGGATCAGGATGTTGATATTCTGACGAAGGCTCTCACCAGGAGCAAATTCGAGTACCACCGAGGTAGGATAGGGGTTGCTGATAATCCATATCTTGTCGAGAGGGAGTGTTGAGATTGAAACAAGATGATGGAGCTTAGTGAAAAGAGTCGCCTTCACTAAGTGGGCCCGCAGGCTATTTTTGGCGCAAGTCTATTTTTAGACTATGTCTATTTTTAGACATATGGATCATGTCCATGGATTGCAAGTTGTTGTTTATGGATGATTGATCAAGTTGAGAAAATAGATGGACTTCTATTTTTGATGAAAGTGTGAGTGATCACAGTGTGAGTGATCAAGTCTATTTTTAGACTGGCTGCCAAAAATAGAAAAGTCAAATATTATTATCTCACAATAATATTTGGACTATAAAATTAATCTTATTCTCTTGGAGCACTTCAGTTCGAGCTACGGATGGGGCACATGCAATTGCATGAAGGAAATACGTGGTTCTTATGGGTTAGTTGAATATTTTCATGCATGACTTCAGTTAGAACTCAAGTGAGTTGAGTTTAGTGGACTGGAGGTGCAGTTGATGGAGTTGTGTTCAGTTTAGCTTTGTAAAACTGGTTGTATTTAGTCTAACTAGCGAATAGACTAGAGATGAGTTGGGTGAATTAGTTATTAATTAATTCACAAGTTATTAACTCATAATACAACTAATGAATACATCAGTTAACTCAGTTGCATGTCAGTGCATGTTCAGTTCAGCAGGGACAGGTTTTAGAGAATCAGATTGCTATCAGTTGTGACTATAGTTGTGCACCAGATCTTGCACAAATCAGGGGATTGAGTATGCCAATGAGTTTGCCCACATTGTAGCTTGTTCTCACGTGATTTAGCCAAGGAAAGACGTGGCTGCCTTGGAATTATCACCGTTTCTTGTGCAGGTATTGAGCAGCGGAGGCAGGCAAGCAGCGGAAGAGATCTGAGCCAGTGATTGATTCAGATGATGTGAGCTGTATTGTGTGTAACAGAGGTGGAGATACTTGTGAGAAGTATTATGCTGTGTAATGTTACATGACTCAATCATTAATATACAGATAGTTGGGGTTTTTAGCGAGATGCTTTCCCCGAGATACATACTATGTTAATGTGTGAATGCTCTTGATGTTTTATTGTTATTGATGCTGCTATATTGATGATCAACGTAGAGGAGCTTATGTATTGTGTATGTTTTCCATAATAGTGCATGATCAGGATAATCTCCATTGAATATGTGTTAAATTATTCAAAATTTCTACAATGATCTTCACTCTAGCTTGCTTGAAATTTTGAACTTTGTACTGTTTTGATGCAAATTGCTTGAATGAATACTCACGCTCGCTTGCAGGACATATGAACTTGTTGCTTGTTTGCTTTAGAGTTAAAATTCGTGCATTCACTTGATTTTGCTTAAAGGAAGGGTGTCGAACAATATCGAAAATGCACCCAAAAAAGCTTACAATGATTTTAATGACTCACTACAATGAATTCAATTTGACTCAATTCAAGACTTGGGTGTCAGTTTCAACCGAGAATGCACCCTTACAATTCAATGTAATTTGAGTTTGATTACAAGTTCAATAATGTTGATGTAGACTATGCTCTGAAACGTTGAAGTTTACAGATTCATTAACTTGATTGTAATGATGTAGACTTTGCTTTGAAATGCTGGAGTCTGCAGATTCATGAACTTGACTATATTGAGTGAATTTGTTTGTTGAGGTAGAATGTCGATGTTGAAAACTTTGATTAGTTGTTGTATGCGTTGAGCTTAATTAGCCTTCCTTAAATATATTTTGTTACAAGTGCTGTTCTTGCTTGCATTGAACTTTATGTGTGTTAAATGAGATCATTTATGTCTCAAAACTAGACACAGATCATAAGCAACAACATGAAGCATGTACCATCATCAACACCCTCTTCATGTACCTAAGATCCCCTTATTCAGTTTCGGGTGGATCTAGGACACAATCACCACAAAAATGATATCTTCATTAAACTTTGGAGTACATAATCTCTCAGCTTCACAACATCTTCATGGAATCATAATTCTAGAACTTTTTGAAAGAAAAACGTCTTAAAAAAAAACTGACTCAGCTTTCTTTGAATCACAATAACGACTTTCACTTTACTTGTATCACTCCAAATTTACAAAAAAGAAAGCAGCTTATCTCTCCAATTATCACTCAAAAAAATATTACAAATTGAAAGTCTCACCTTATCACTCCATTACAAAACACCCCTCTATTTTGAAATGCCACTTTTTAAAAAAAACATACATAATGACTAGCCCAAGTATTCTTTCATAAACTCCCATTAATTTTTTGTTGGTGAAGTTCCTTTTAAAGAGTGAATTAACTTTTATAAACTCCTCCTACGTGGCCACCCTATTCTGAAAAACCTAAAAAAGTCAAAGAAAATTTTCACAAGTTCATAAGATCATTAGCAGTATATTTGACCAAATACACCACAGCTACTGAGAAACCCAACTCAAGGCACAAGAAACACCTCAGTCGGGAAGTGGCCGACAGTATTCAGTCGTTCGTCGATTCGATTCTGAAGCTCGAGAGGGCCAAGATGGAGATGTTTAAAGATTCTGAGCGGCTACGAGCCGAGATGGAGGTGAGGAGAGTTGATATGGAGTTGAAAGAATGGAGATTATTATGAATACACAACTAGATATTGTCTACCACGATTGCAAGCATCCAATTCTGAAAAACCTCAGTTCATGATATGGAATACAATAACAATAGTGGTAATAAGATTTGCGGAAGAGAATGTCGGGGCGGGTGAAGATCCTGACATCAAAATCACCGTGACCTCTGGATGACCAGCGTGATGCAAGCGATCTTGGCAGTCTTACCATGCCTCTTCCTCATCAATAATTCTCTGGCATCCAGACTCATCGAAGCAATGCGTTATCAATCCATAAGAAAAAAGATGACACAGGAAGTTCAGTCTTTCACTTACAAAAACCATCCACGAAAAACGAGAGCCAATGCAGCCCCCTCCAACACATAGATCACTGCGTGACTACAGCCTCCTTTGGTCTTCTCCTCGGGTTACCACGCACCAACAACTTACCACATAGTCCCGGCCTCCTCCATGAATTTCACACGAGCAACTTCAATTTCATGGAAATTTCAATGAAATTCGCAGAGATCTCCTCTAGCGTTGCAATCCAAAGACGGATTCAATTCATGCTATTCTCACTATAGATGCCCTTTGTTGCAAATTTCCTTAGTATTGAATGGGTCTCTCCCATGCAATAGTTCCTCCAATGTCAAATAAAAACACAACAACAATCACACTGCAGAACTTTTGATTACTCCTAAGCAGCCAGGCCGGCCTAGGAAGCTTGCAGCCGTCAAGGGAACAATGATAAACACCACCAATCTACGATTTCATGTCGTGGATCTCACAAATATCACCATGGCTCATCTTGCAGAAACTGTGAAACTGAGGTCTTGACACAAGGTTATTTGGCATGTCGCAGCAGCAACCAATTTCTTCATGAGCTCACACCAGTCAACACCAATGCTCCCACCGTGAATTAAAACCAAATCTCACGCATAGGTAGTAATCGTCTAAGATCTGATACCACATGATACATATTAAAACAACTCAAAAACATATTGTAGTAAACATAGATATGAAACTAGACAAAAATATAAGCGGAAAAGGCAGAAGCCTCATGCTACTTCCTCAGGTATTCTCACTCTCATTCTCATTCTTTTAAAATAATTGAATATAGTGTTACAAATAAATATATGAGAGACAGTGTTCTCAAGATAGTGCGTGCTATCTTAGACACCTTTGGTTGAGATAATTTCTCCTTTGGTTGAGATAATTTCTCACCAGACACACACCAATATAGGAGTTACCTAAACTAACTCCTATCTTAGAGGAACAACCCAAGAGTTAGGCACAAATTCCTAACTTTGAATATTTAATTAATTAATTTATTTTTGTTTTATTTTGTTTTATGGAGAGATACAATTTGGAATATTTTTTTTTTATTTGGCTGCATTAATTTGTTTTATAGATACCGCAGATAATGTTGTAATTTATTTTTTTGTAACAAATTACATTTTTTTGTTTTTCGGATGGCAACTCCATTCCAAACTAATGGGGTATTATAGGAGATATATATCTTCTACTTACGTAGCAACTATGAGTCATTTTTAGAGTTTAACTGACAGTCTAAGGTTAAAGATATCACTACAAAACCTGTGCTATTTTTAGTGTAACGTTTCTAGCAGAAATTACAAGATACTTTTATGTGTCAATATAAAGCGTCCCTAAAAAAAAAAAAAAAAAAAAAAAAAAAAATCTTTAGTCTTGATAGGAAACTTCGGGCCAAAAGAAAAATAGAGTTGTCAAATGATCTAAAAGACCTGGTGGAACAACAAATAAACAAGAACTAGGAAATGCCCTTGATGAAATTTAGAGACAGAAGCTGCATAGTAAGACAATCAATCAAACCTCCTTGGGGATAGAACCCCACCCGTATGAGCATGTTTAAACAACACACCCATTTTTATAGGAGTAACTTCACACTCCAACTTTGTATTGCCACTTGTGTATTGAGCAGTCTTGTTGACCCACTTTTGGTTATTTTTTGGAAAAGGAGCTTGCAAAAAAGTCTTTCAACTCCCGAATGATCATGCATCCACAATTCCGGAACATTTCAATAGAGGAAGCCATGGAGGTAATGAATTTTTGTCTAATAATTTGGGTTATTGTTGAGATATATATTTGCATTGTAACATTATTTTCATGTAAATATTAGATCTGTAATATATCTATTTGTCCTAATCTTTATCTCTCTTTCTGTAGTATATCTATTTCTCCAAATCTTTATCTCTTTTTGTCTCTCTATATAGCAGTTTTTGTGTTAGGTGCATATATAAAATATCTTTTTCAAATATATAGAGGAATTTTTTTATTTTTGTATATTTGGCTAGCATAATTTTGTTTTAATACATATCGCAAACAAGTGTTGTAATTTTATTATTGTGAACAAAATTACATTTTTCAATTTTTCAAATGGCAATTGCCATTCAAACTAATGGGAGTTATTATAGGAAGATATCATATCTCCTACTTACATAACAACTGTGAGTCATTTCCAGAGTTTACTGAACTCTAAGTCTGAAAACATCTCACATACAAAACTTGTGCTATTTCTAGAGTAACCTTTCTAGCAAAAATTACAAAGATACTTTATGACAGTCCAATATAAAGCCTCACTAAAATACAAATAGAGTTAAAAAAAGAAAAGCTTTAGTCCTGATAGGAAACTTTGAGCCAAAAGCAAAATAGAGCTATCAAATGATCTAAAAGAACTTATGTAACAACAAATAAACAAGAACTAGGAAATGCCCTCAATGAAATTTAGAGACAAGAGCTGCATAGTAAGATGATCAATTCATCCTCCTTGGGGCTAGTACGCTACCCCTATGAGCATGTTTAGATAACACACCCATTTTTATAGGAGTAACTTCACACTCCCACTTTGTATTGCCACTTGTGTATTGAGCAGTCTCGTTGACCTACTTTTGTTTATTTGTTGGTATCACTTCATAATTTAGATGCAATGGCACCCATATTTTGTCATATGAATCAAACATAGGCTTTTGAACATCACTTTGAGGTAGGGAACACCGATTCTAGTAGGATCTTTCAACAGACTATCTACTCTGATAGATTGTGTTGGGCATGGGATCTCCCCATGACACATTTTAGGGCTTAAAGCCTAAGTTTTGACTAAGTCCGATGCAAAGACTCCACGATTTGTGGGTGCGAAGTGCGAAGATGGTAAATGAGTTAGAGGGTTGTTCGCCCTCATTTTTGTAATGTAATTTCGTTTTGAGAGATCTACCGGATTGTATAAATAGAGTGAGGCTCTAAGTGTAAAGAGATGATCATAGAGGAATGAATCAATGGAAGATCTAATAAGGAAGTATTGAGTCTACATCATGTCTTTGGGTCGTAGAGTAGGAGAAGGCTCTATAGCTGAGTGCACAGAGGCCTAGTAGTCCATAGCTAAGTGCGTGAACCCCTACAATTAAGTGCACGGACCCCTATAGCTGAGTGCATGGACCCCTGTAGCTGATTGCATAGGGCAGGTTGAGTCTGTAACTGATTGAAGCATTAATAAACAGAAGTTTTATAGTATTTATGTGTATCTTTTCCTGTTTTATGCATTGAATTATATTGGGTATGAATTACAAGTTTAGTGTTTATTTGTTTCACGAACCTATATGAATGTGTTGAATTAGTGAATATAATATAAGGTATCTGTTTACGCAAATATAAATAACTGTTATCAGGAGATAAGTAAGATCCGCAGTGTGACTTGGGGAAACAGCGCAGATCGCTTCTCTAGTAGTGGAAAGCTCCACAGCCCCTTGTTAGGGCTGCGTGAAGTCGAGTACAATAGGGCACGAAGGCCTCGCAGGTCAGGAAAGTGTGCGAAGTGACCTGCACAAAGGTATTCACAGTTGGACTAAATCGACCCCTCAGACATCTCAAGGGTGCAGAAACCTTGTTCCAGCATCCCCCCATATTGCTTCGGGTGAGACCTCAGTCTGCACTCGACAGAGTATTTCCAAAAGGGCTAGTAGTACAGGGATTTGTTTGGCTAAATAACTTTGAACCTAGGTCAAGCCCCATCAAGTCAACAAATGGTTCCATTGTCGGGACCACAATCTGCATAGAAATGTCTGATTTCATATCATTAGAATCCAACTAAGAAAGAAAATGAAGGTTGGTTGTGTTAGTGTCAGCCTTTGCAGCCTTCCTTCAATGATCAAACATGCTCTTATAAAGTGATTTTAAGGTGTCAAGGTCAAATTTTGTCATTTCAATAAGTCTTCAAGCAAAATTTGGTCACTAGGCATTAGGTCTAGGGTTCATTTTCACTCTTTTCAAAATTGTCCAAATGTCGGTCCATGTCACCATTCAGCTGAGTGTACTATTATTTAGAGGGTTTTCATCATCATGTCAAATTCCATTGGGTCATTTTACAGCTTTTTCATGCTTCAGTTGTGCCTAGGTAAGGTCCATTTCCCTCTCCTAGGGTTTTGGAGGTAATTTCTCTTGGATGGTCAAATCATTAGAAAAACTTGTATCCTGATGTTCATACACCTTCCCCTATCATTAATGTACCTTATTAAACACTTTCCATGTCTGAGATTCCCCAAATTCCTCATTTTTGCACAAACCCTAGTCTCTTGCCACAACTTGGCAATTTTCTAGGCTAGGCCTATGTTTTACCCTTTTGAACCCCTTCCCCTCACCCAATCTCTGAGATTCCACTTTCCCCTGCTTCCTAACATCCCTCCCTACTTCCAAAAATTTCCCCAAGAATTTATAAGCCCCTTATCCCCTTCATTTCGCTTCATTTCAACAAAATTCCTTGTTTCACACATCGAGATAAGTTTCACACAAAAGATGTTTCAGAGAAATAAAAGATGAATTTTGGAAAACTGAGGGAGGTTTTTTTCCAAACCAGGTCAATGAAAAAAAACCTCCTTCACGTTTTACATAGGTGTCATGGTTTTAGAGAAATGTCAAAAATACAATCGCCTCAGGAGAATTGATGCACCTCTGAAGTGACTTTGGGAAAATCAAGTTTTATCCTAGCGTGGTTGGCCAAATAACTTTCTTGATGAGTCAAAGAATAACTAGACAAAAGGATATTTCCAATTAGCTATCATGAGCTCAATGTGGAATTGAGGAAGGCATTCAAATGTTGACTGCAACAGCACTCTGCCCTGAGGCAACCTCATTTGGCACATTTTGACCAGTCTTGGGAGATTTGATTTTTGACAAGGCAAGTGAACTAAAAATTGAAAATTTCCAGCTTTAGTAGAAAGTAGACTCAGAGACCTTTCCAACGAGCTATCCTACGCCTGATTTCGACCCTGGGCAGGCCTCCAAACGCCTCTTACAAAATGCGCTACGCGTTGGGTCTGTGCGCTGCTCATACAAGGTGTGCGCTGCGCATATAGAGGTGCGCTGCGCATTGGGCCTCACTGGCTAGTGTAAATTAACAAAGGTGCTGTGCATATAGAGGTGCGCTGTGCGTTGGGTTTGTGCACTGTGCACTGGGTTACAGCACCAAGAAAACTTTGTTCATGCGACAAGATCATACCAAATCCACTCCAAAACTTGCAAGTAGGTATTTCATTACTGCTCAGTCAATGTTTGAAGTGTGTTTCAAGATGGGAAATTTGATGTATTGGGTCTTGAAAAATGAAACCCTATGTTCATGGAAAAATCATTCCTTAAGGTTTTTTTAAAGACATGTGGGTGGCTTGGTGAAGATTTTCCCATTTTCCATTGGTGAAATACAGTCCCATACTCATTTGTAAAGTTTTAGCCAACATTGCAAAGGGTGCACATTACACTTTTTGCTCATTTGTCAAATTCCCTTGTGATCAAAGCAGTGACTATTTTATGCCAATCTACTTAAACAAAGCTATTACCACTATGGCTTGTTTCCTATTATGCTTTGGTACACATGTAACATGTTTAGGTTTTGAGCATACATTGAACTTTTGATTTCACTACACCTATATCAACATACATATTGCAGACATCTTGTTTTCAAAGCCATGTTAGACACAAATTAAGTTTATAAGCAGGAGGTAGAGGCTAACCGAGAGTTTTGGCTTGAGAGGGTCAACATCCACTTAGAGAAGTCACTGGCGAAGGCCAATAGAGACAAATACATGCTCTGTCACATGAAACATCACTATTGGGCTCACATGCATGTCAACAAAGCGAAAATGAAGATCCTAAAGAGGCGATTGAGCAAGGCACTAAAACGGTGAAAAAAGCCCGATCCACTACAAATTTTGGCCGAGGCTTCATTGGTGGGGCATAATACATGATAGAGGGTCTTCACTCCGAATTTGAGCAAATTCGGAGAAATTTTTGTCATTTTTGACATTTTGTCTTGCAAAACAGGTTTTTTGGTTCAACGCGTAGCGCGCCGTGCGCGACCCAAAAGATTGGGAGGTCCAAATCAAAAATGGCTTGTAGTTTTGGGTTTTTCATGAATAATTACACATGCTCAGCTATTTCCGAAGCATTTCATCGAGATCTGGATGGTCAAAAGGCCCAAAAACACCATGAAAACCACCTTGTTGTCACCTTTTGCCACAGCAGGAAGTACCTCTGGGAGAATTCAGTTTTGAGGGAAAAAATGAGCTCCAAATTGGAAAATTCCACTTGGGTTGGAAAGTAGACATCCAGGGCTTTCCAAAAAGCTATCATGAGCTCAATTTGGGTGTTGGGAAGTTCCTCAAAATCAGCTCGAAAAGTGCGCTGCGCATAGAGATCAGGGCGCTGCGCATAGAGGATTTTGGCCAATTTTTCACCTTCCAGCTCAGGAATTCGGCCAGTTTTCACCAGTTTCACTCCTTGATGTAATTTTTGACCCAACATGATGTAATTTGATGGGTATGAGGTAACTTGGCACCTTTTTACCTTGTTCTAGATGATTCATTCACAAATTAGCAAGAAATTAATGTAATGAATTAGTTTCCTTCTTTTTAGAGGCAGGTTGTTT
>APFE030289867.1:507231-589080 GCA_000404065.3 Pinus taeda
ATTTTTCATATTTTGGCTAAGGAAAGATCAGAGATTTTGCAGCACCTTTTGGGATTCTTGTGGCTTTTAGTTCTTGATGGTGTTATCTCTCAGTTATTGTAAGTTTATTCATGTTTACATGTATTCTATTCCTTCTTATGCTTCTAAAACTAAATGAATGAGTAAATGAAGTTGAATTCATTGTTTACAATGCTCTTCCTTTAAGTTTGTTTAGTTTTTCATGTTTTCACCAGTTTGGAGAGGATCCATGTTCTCCCTTGCCCTCTTCAGCTCCTTGTCGTTCTGATCCATCCATACACCTGATCAAAGGCATAAAGACTACTGCCTACCTCGCCCCAACTCAAACTCTGCAAATACCTGACCTTAATCCCCGCACCCAAAATTGGTTTTCCCGTTTCTCCAACAAAAAACTCAAAAATCTAAATCAAACTTTCCTATCTCTTTACTATCCTAAAATCAGTATTCCATAGTGGTCATCTCAACCCCTTTGAAAACTTGTTTACCGAGATAGACCCGGAGAGAGCCCTCTCCTGTCCTCATAGGCCTAGCTACGAGGCTGAGCTTGGTTTGATGTTGCCTTGAGTTTTGCCTTCCTCAGCCTGAGGCAGATTTGAGCGCTAACAGGTTGGACAGGAGAATTCACGAGTTCGTGGTGCAGGAGAACAAGAATTTGTGACTATCAAAATAAGAGTGGTTAGACTACTACCTGTACACAGAGATCCACGAAATTTTTTTCACATCTTTCCCTACTGAACTATACAAGTGGATCGTGAAGCTAGAAAATAGCCAAGGAAGGTGTAAGCTTGATAACCCTATTGTGTGGACCCCAGATTTGGTGTGAATATTGGAAGTATCAAAGGATAAGATCATGCTTGCTGTTGATCACTGGCTCAAGTGGATTATAGGAGGATTCATTACTGAGTTCACAGTAGATACTTTAGTCAGCTATAGCAAGGTCAAGTGACGCTTTCTCAAAGGACCGCGAGGTAAGTACATTAAGTCTCTAAACACTTGGATTAAAATGCTATTGTGTGAAAAGTGGATTATGTGAATACAATGATGTTCGGGGCTACATGAAGTGGGAGAATTTATAGAAACGAAGGTAGTGCAGAACTAGAAACTAGCCCCTTGATTTCACCTCCACGAGGGGACGAGGAAGAGCTTGCAAAGGTCTCACCAAGAAGTGCGATCAATTTGATAAGGCAAAGGATTTCGTGCATAACACCCCCACCCTTGCCACCACCATCTTCATCGCCTTAACCCCCATCTTCACCCGTACCACCTCCACCACTGCCGTGAATAAATATGGAAAGTGCAATAAAGTTGTCGGTGTTCAAGGGCGTAAGAAATGAAGATATGGACCTGTTTTGGTTTGTGATAAGGGTTGTGTGGGAAGCAAAAGGAGTTACAAATGATAACATAAATAAAGAAACGTTGGTTAGCACTCTGCAAGATTGTGCACTAACCTAGTATATTAAGCATTCTAATGATAATCTGAATGCGAGGATCGCGGATATCCAAATTGCACTAAACAGAGAATTTAGTAAGCCAAAGTTAGAGGTGCAGTCGATCATTTGATTCAAAGAGATCACAATGCTACCAGGCGAGATCCCTTGGGAATTGGATTAGAGACTAAAGTGCACAATTCGCGAAGCTAATATGACTTTGTCGGATGGACAACACTACAAATTGTTTGTGGCATCTCTAACACCGCATTTGAGGAACACGCTGTCACAAAAAAGGTTAATAACCTAGGAAGAGCCCTTGGAGATTGCAATGAGTCTGCATGAGACCCTGATATAGGATCCTAACTTGGGAGTTCAGCAGATCCACGTGCAGTTGAAAAACTTATGCCTTGAGATGCAGAGTCTGAAATAGGAGAGGACAGCGTGCCCGAAAGTTCGCAAACAAGTATGGTGCATAAAATACAAGGGTCAAGGACATAGCAAGGACCACTACCTGGTGTTCATGAATTACCTCATAGGAGGAGGACTAATGTCATTAAGATCAAAGGCCCAAGTAAGACCTAGCATGGCAACTAATTTGTGGTGTGCGATTTGTCAAATAAGAGGAAAGCATGCTATGAACAACTGCCATTTGTTATAGAAGTACACATAGAATTCATAACAGTTGTTCTATATTTTTTGTAGATTAGTTGGACAAATAAGTGCACCTATAGAAGCTATGATCTGATGATGGATAGGACTCCCACCTACAGAGTTTAGGCTGAAACGCGGCCCTTGGACCAGAATGCAGGAGTGGTGCAAACCAGGTTTCAGGGGCATAGACAAGGCCGAGGTGTAGGAGGACCTAGAAGAGGTCATGGATAACTGATATGTTACAACTGCAAGGGGCCAAGACATTATGCATGTGATTGTATGAATCCAACGTGCCCATCATGTCTGTATTATACCTTGTTTGATCATGAGACAGAGGATTGTCCCACACTAATAGCTAGGCTACACTACGAGGGAGCGCTCCAACCTACCCCAACTCAGAACCTACAATGATGAGGTCTGAGCCATGTGACGAAGACCCCAATGTGAACATTGTGCTCTGAATTTGAATTACAATAGGAGATGATAAAGACAAATAGCTTGAAGATAGTACTTAGGTTCGCAAGGATCTGACAAAAGAACCAGAGTTTGATTTGGAGTGCGCTAAGGAAACCTTCATGGAAGCTAGTAAGAGCTTCATTGATGCCTCCACTTCAGGAAGAAAAGACAGATTAGAACCAGAAATGGACCCATCGATGCTCATGATGTTCCTAGAAACATGCATGAAGCTACTATGCAACAGGCTGTAAAGGTATTGCAGGAACTCATTAATAGATGCACTGGGATTGTGCCAAGAGAAACACACATAGTCCAGAAGATTAGAAAGCATGCGACCAAGTGAGTCTAGACCTAGGATCAGATGTGAACATTCTATCGAAGTAGACATGGGAGTGCATGGGAAGGCCTACACTCCAATGGTCTCCTATCTAGTTTCAAATGGCAAACCAACAAAATATCATACCTATGGGGAGATTGCAGGGAATCACTATGGATATTGAAGGGGCAAGCATGCTAGCAAACTTTGAAGTGATAGAGATTGCTGATGATAGAAATCCATACCCCGCACTCTTAGGAATTGATTGGGCCAATGACATGAATGGGGTGATAAATCTAAAGAAGCACAAGATGATTATTGAGAAAAAGTCTCTGTGTGTAGTTGTAACTTTGGACCCTATAGAAGGATCGCACTAGACAGAGCCGGTGCGTGACTATGAAAGCAACGACAATTTGGACTGCATATACAATATTACCATGCAAGGGAAATACTGGGTAAATCCCACCATGGATGGACGAATCTCATGGGAGTGCAAAAGCTCCTGTACCTCGGATTCTGATGAGGAAATGGATCAATGGCAAAACCAGTTACATGAGGTAACCACGCTAAACTATAACATGATGACAAGATCATTGCATTGTGTATCAACGGAAGTAAGGGATCTGCCTACTTCTTATGGGTTAGGTGAGGTAGATGCTTTCTTGAACAGATTTCAAAGAGACGTGCCAGAATAGTAATGTTTCGAGGCTCTGAAATGGGTACTACACACTATAACTGCAAGGTGGTGGGGTATGCACCAAGGAAGCTTTGAGGACTAGCGCGAATGTAAGAGAATGATTCTCATGTGTTTCAAGAAGCCTCAAATGTGGTTAACATATAAATAGAATGTATGGGATGGTCCGTGCATGCAACTGTCCAGGTGGGTATAGACATATGTTAAACAACCTATGTGGATGCACACAGAGTTCACGTTGGGGAACACGGTCAATAAGCATGTGTGGGCAAGGCAATTGAATGAATGGTCCCTCTAGTTAGAATGACGAAGAGTGGAAAGAGTGAGTGTGCAGAAGGTTTCCCACGAAGAAGCCTTTAACGAAGTGTGCAAAGCACTAAACATGGTATATAATGTGCAGTGAAGTGATTGGAACCTGCGCGTACTAGCAGTTTTGTGGGCTTAGAGGAAAAAAAACAAGAAACTGACAAGACAGATGCCTTCTAGGCTGGCCTATGGAGAAAAATTTGTAGTCCCAATAGGGTATGTTATGCCTAGTCCACGCATAGCAGCACCAGTGGATGTCACTGTTCGCAGAGCCTCGAAAGAAGGGATCATGCAGCTGAACAAAGTTGAACGTTTGGGACTTGAGGCAGAAATCCAACAAGGTGATCTTAGACTCCAAGGACTCATGAAAGAAAAAGTGTTGTTAAGGGAGAAAGGCGCTCTGGTGGAAGCAGAAGTCAAGAAGCTTGAGGAATAAATAAAGAAGGATTTTTTTGATAGTAAAATTGTGGTGATAAAACAGGGTGCATACAATGACGTTGACAAATTTGGGGACTAACACTGAGAGTTGATCAACTTGATGCCTTGGATGGAACCATATATTACTAGAGGGATCACCCATGGTGGCACAATGTTGATGGTGAAGTGCGCAATGCAGACACTAAAAATAAAAGGTGGAATTTTTCTAGGAAAAGTGATGGATGACCAGTTGAAACACTATACAGGTGGCGCGGCCACCTAACTAGCCATAGGAAGCACATTCTTAGTGCTCCAGGGAGATGAAAGAATGCATGGGCCTATAAAAAAATGCATGGGATGTAGGAGCAAATATAAGGAATCAGTTCCAACACCGCAGTCTCGAAACAACACGTACAGGAGATACAATAGGTAGTTGCTCAGTGCATTGTCGACCTTACAGCAGTCCAAACAGAGTTGGGTAGTCTCCACGCAAAGATCTCCACATTGACAGAGTGACTTGAGGGTGAGTCATGATGTTTCTATTAGGGACCTGTTGGGTGTGGAATCCCCCCAAGACAAGTTTTGGGGCTTAAAGCCCAAGTTTTGACTAAGTTCGATGCAAAGACTTTGCGATTTGTGGGTGTGAAGCGTGAAGATGGTAAATGAGTCAGAGGGTTGTCTGCCCTCATTTTTGTAATGTAATGTTGGTTAGAGAGATCTACCCATGGTCTGTGGACCATGGGATTATATAAATAAAGTGAGTGTGATGTAGGAAAGTGTTCCCTTTGCGGACAGAGGAAACCCCTATAGCCCTAGAGTGGGTCTAGTCACAAACAAGGACAGATCAACAATAGATTTCCTTAAACAGTCATAGTTGGAGGCCTACCTCAACCGATGGTTGATAGAGTTTCATTGCACTGCTCCAGCTTTCGCTTCCTTCTCCTCAATGAGTGATAAACCTGAAACAATGCAAAGGAAATACAACAAAGCACGTAACTGGAAAACAACAATGATCTATTTACTCACAAAGTCAAGAAGTCATGAGCTATCAAGTAAATTACATACAAGACATAGGAAAACATCATTGATTGTATTAATAATGAAATAAGAGCAATATTACAACCAAAGTCTTGACGTCGCAATCCTTCTCAGAGGAATCCAGCCAACATGTTCTTCAAGCATTCACTCTTTGAAGATGGATCTCCCAACACACAGAGTTTCTCTCTCAGTCACAAGTCTTACATAAAGTCAAGGGCAATTTACAACCTTCCACAAGCTATCAACATTCTCTCACTTGTCACACCCACACCAGCTATCTATCAAACTCAAAAGCACTAACAGCACTGCTGAATCCAAGAATCTGCCAACTAGTTGATCATAGCAAATGTGAGTGTTTAAACAGGAGAAGGAGTCTCCATGAAAGGTGGAAGAGAGAGCTTATCCCCAAGGAAGGTAGCACAAATGATGGAACTACCATACTAGAGAAGGAGGGTGACACAAACTATGCCAACAACCAGTTCTGGGGACATCCAGAAGGCCAACTGTTGGAACGAATTCACCCAATCTGGATCATCATGGGTGTATAACTGAGATTTAGCATTGACATCACTAGTAAGCAATGTAGCCAGTTAGACTATCGCTAAATACAACAAATAGCCTCGTGACGAAGCATGAAATCAAACTGTCATGGGAAACAGATGTACTTCTGTGCTGGAAGCGTAGCTAGATTGTTTACTACCATAGTTCAGCACATATATTAAGTCCAGTCTCGTGACGAGGCAGATAACTTAGGAAAAGTGGGTCAATTGGCAGCATAAGAGAGCATTTGTTCAGTATGAGCATGTTTGAATTGGACACATGACACAGTAGAAGGACTGGGAGTGAAGGCAGTGACAAATTACTGTGTAATAGATGCCCCCTAAAGTATGAAGCCTGATAGAGTGGGAGGGGTGAAATGCTTTACGAAACTGACTGAGCTGGAACACCATTTGGAAGAACCTGCAGGCACAAGTACGATTGATATCTCTGATAGTGAAATGCATGTAGTCTAGGCATGGGCACAACCATCCAAAAGACATACGAACTAGGTTTGTGGTATAGACGTAGCCATCCAGCTAATAAGGCCGTGATAATGAAAAATGTATGGTCGCAGCCATCCATCAATGAGTCATGCAATCACGAACCAATCCATGCAACCCGAACATGTGTAATCTGAGTTCGGGGTCTTGGACCCAACCGACCATAGTAAAAATTCTAGCATGTGAATAGAGGTGTTGAAGTCGAGCATGATAGAAAATCGCTTGATTACCAGTCAATGATGAAAATTGTTAACAAGCACGAGAGAAACCACTAATAATGCCAATGGTTCTCAAGGTACTATCCATTAAAATCCACGAAGTGTAAAGAATGAGCTGAAGTCAAACACTCGTGGAATCACCCAATCGATGACCAATGATGTAAGTCAACCATCAGGCACGAAGAACTTTCCACTAAAGCATGTGAGTTCCAAGGTACTAAAAGGGATCTCTAGATCAATCTCCTGGATAATGAGTTGATGTTGACAGGAGACGATCCATCGCAGGAGGGCCATAACATTTCCCCCATAAACAACATGAGACAAGAGACAAGTGGTAGATGGTGAAACAGAGCATCAGGAGGAAAAAGGCAAGGACGTAAACTGCAGAAGGATTGTACTCTTGAACATGTTGGTGACATGACTTCGGAGGGTGGCAGCATTCACGTACCAAGGGATCAAAGGCTGAATGAAGACAACATGGACCAGATGGAACGAGGCTCAATGATAACCCAAACCCATGGAAGGCCAAATGATGATGTATGGATATCCCAACCCGACAAGAAGCAAAAAGTGTCGATGTTCAAGAGTGACTAGCTGCAATAGGCAATCAATGATGATTTCCAAATTTTCCCCCACCATTGCTGGCGAGTACCCCAATTATTTTTTAAAACAAGCTTGAAGGGGATAGCATATGCTTGTAATATAAGTTCGACCTTTGGTCGAATCCAACCTAGTAATAGTTTTACGAGCCCTAGGGAGGAGAAGCTTGAGTCTCATCATGGTGACAAGTCCAATGTCGTCAGGGTTTAATGAGTCCAACATAGGTAAAACTTGGAGTCTTTTTCATGTTTAGAGAGTTTGAAAAAGACACGAAAAATAAAACACCAGGGGGGTCCTTTTTTGTAGAGTTGTGTCTCTCGAGCCCGAAAAAGTATAAAATGATGCTCGAAAGAACCGCTTGACCATTACAATCAAGGAGTACTTTTCGTGATTAGTGACCTTGACCTGAAAAAGTAGAAAAGCAATCGAAACCACGTCACTTTGTAACCAATAACGAACCCAAAATGAAAAAAGCTCGGTAATCTTTTCATGTTTACATGGTCAGAAAAGAGCTTAAAGCAGACTGCCTCTCATTTTGTTTAACAAGCTGAAAGGAACAACTCGGCTATATTTTCATTTTTAAAGTTGGAAAAGAGCGTTAAAGATGACTTTACAGACCAAGTGCACATGAAGTACAACATAACTCCACTACCTATAGCTTTGCACAAAACACATCAAAAGTAAAACCCATTCGACATAAATGATTAATATATGCGGAAACATAGTTAGAAACCACAAACTCCCATTAACCATGCAATAAAAATGGTAATACCCACATTCCAAAGTGAAATTTTTAATATTTCAAAAAATTACTATAAAAGGGGGGGTAATTCATTTGTTTTTACCATTTGCACTGTTCATTTTACCATTGGAGCATTTGGAGCACCAACTAGAGCAAAGTTCTCAAGCTGATTCTGGCCTCATCCGTCAACGGTTCATTATGAAACTTCCACCAAGTAGACTTCTTCCTGCACTTCATTTCAGTAGTCTTTTCATGCATTTTAGCGTTAGGTATGTAAGTTTAACGGATTTTTTGAGTTGCAGTCCGTCGCTTAGTCATCGCAAGTATGCCGCTCGGGTCCGCGATGACCGAGCGTGATTTACACGTAACGCCTTCCAATCGTCACAAGAATATGATGTATTCTTGCGATGACCGTGAGAAAAATGAACTTTCAACTTCACGCCATCACAACTATTTTAAAAACAGTCGCGATGACGATGCAAAATTAATCTTTTGTGCAAATTATAAATTGAAATTTATAAATGAGGTTCTAACTCATCTTTTCTTGTCATGCAGGGCATCATGGCCTTTGTTTGGCAGGAATGAATTCATGATGTTAAAGATGAGGAAGATTTTGCTGATGCTAGGTGCTGAAATGATTTATGTGCGTGCGGGTTGCTAAAATTCTTCCTTACTCCGCACCTTCAGGCCCAACTCGATTTGCTAGAGCTGATAATCCGTGCATGGAACCCAAAAGATGGGAAATTCATAATTTGAGGCCAACACATTGAGTTTGATGCTACGGACATATATTTCTTGACTGGATTGTCTTGTCGCAGTGAGAGGCCGATCCTAGAGGGCCAACACCCCGGGGGCGAATCGCTAGAGATGCTGATGGCATGAGTGTGCCCCTGGGCACACAAATCAAAGAGTGGGAAGGTGGAAATTCTGACGGTGGAAGACTTGGTTCTTCGTGCAGTTCTGTTTACGGTAACGAGGGTGACAGGCTCCCAAGCCCAACACGAGGCAATGAAGACCCAACTCTAGTTGGCTCTCGAATGCCTCAATCCGACCATGTTCAACTGGATGGAAACAATGACGGCTAACATGAAGAGACAACTTACCAATTGTCATCGAGGAGAGATGAAACAATTTGGCTATGGGTCCATCTTGATCCTACTCATGCTGGAGCAGGTGTCGGCATTGTAGTTGCAGGATATGGACCTGGACGTGCCTAGACCGCAGGAGACTAGGATCACACGGTGGGCCCATATTATGCCACGAGGAGGTGGCTAACGCCCAGCGTCATGGGGACACTATTTTGTGAGTGGTTGGAGCACCAGAAGATCTTCATTGAGGACTGGCCATATGCTAGTATGGACTTTCGTGGAGATGACAACATGTAGTTGCCCCCTGGCGAGCAGTGGGATGATGGCGGTAAAGCACTTGATCAAGCTATTTTTTGTATTTTATCTTTTATGATGTTTTTCGGATTTTTTCATGCATATGTCCTAATGAGGTACTCTATGGTATTTGCAGATGTAGGACCAACGAGGCATGTAGGATTGGCTCTGGAGGTGCAGAGGGACCCACAAGGTATCAAAGCGCTAGCCTTGTCTCCTCCAGCAGGCGATTTGATAGAGACAGTGGCCCAAAATCTCGAGGGTCTAATAGCGGGGATCCCTGATTACATGGGGATCGAGAAGGTCCCCATAGAGTTCCAGATTCATACAGTAGGGGTGATACCTAGGGTGCACTGACTATTGAGACGAGTTGCATGAGTGGTGGTGTGCTATAGGGAGCATAACCCACCGCAATAGACACCTAGGTTTTATTTCCTGCTAATTTTTTTGAGATACGTGTCTTAGATGTATGGAGGACACAAAATCTATTTGGACATATACATTTATATTTTGAGCACCTAGGTGCGCCACACGATATATATATATATATATATATATATATATATATATAATATATATATATATATATAGATATGTAGAATGTAATATATGTATATATGTATATATTATATATATATATATTTATATATATATATCTATATATATATATCTATATATATATATCTATTATATATATATATCTAGATATAATATATAATATATATATATATATATATATCTAGATATAATTATATATTTATTATATATATATATATATAATATATATATATATATATATATATATATATATCTATATATATATATATATATATATATATATAGATATATATTCCTATGGTTCATTATTGTGTTTTGAATGCTTCTATATGCTGCTTTGATTACATGTTACACAAATGTCTGTTTAATACATGGTTTGCTAATGCATCAGTTAACATGTTTAATCTTCTTGGGATGTGTTGATATGTAATAAATTCAAAATTCCTTTCTAACAATTTAATACGTAAATACAACCTTAAGATCCAATGATCTCTAACGGAATAACGCCCATTAAGCCGGTGGACAACAAGCTGAGAGTCCAGATTCACAACCAATGCATGCATGTCGAGGTTAATAGCCTCGGTCGGTAATTCAATAACAACACTATATTCAGTGACATTGTTTGTTGTACAACCCAGACAAACACCTTAAAGGTCTACTAACTCACCGTGAGGATTGTGGATCACCCATCTCGTAGAAGACAGGTCGCATGTACTACGGCAGGCACCATCAGTGAAACCAACGTAAGGTGTACCAGGCATCTGCATACGAAGCAAAAAAACACAATAAGTGACAATTATGCCTACACACCAAGCCAAAACATGAAAACACACACACACAACACACTTGCTGAGAACACACATATGTACAAATCAGAGTGCATGGGGTTCATGCGTAATATTTTTTCAGATAAAGCCCATTTCGGGGCTTATCTAGAGGGTTCCCTTCATAATCAATCAACTAATAGGCTCCTTTTTACAAAACTCGCTTTACAATATAAGGCCCATGCCACATAGGCTAGAATTTGCCTACCCCTAGCTTATCATTTGCTTGATCATAAAGCAGGACTAAATCTCCTTCAACAAAAGAATGAGGATGGACAGTATGATCGAAGTGAGTTTTCACTCTCTTCTTCTGTGCTTCAATAGCTAGAGAGGCTAGCTAGAGAGGCTAGTCGACGGGTCTCATCTAGTCACTCTAAGTAGAGAAGACGTTCTTCTACCAAAGTAGTGTTGGGGAGTAATTTTACGGCTAATTTCAGAGAAGGGATCTCACACTCAATCAAAAGGGTGGCCTCTAGATCGTAAACCAATTGGAACGGGCTGAACCCAGTGGCATCCTTCATTAATGTTTGGTAGGCCCATAAGGCAGAGAACAACATCAAATGCCAATTGGACTTGTGCATGCGAATGGTGCATTGAAGCATTGTAACTAGAACTTTGTTGATAGTTTCCACTTGGCCATTGGCCTAAGGATAGTACGGTGTTGAACTATCATGCCACAAGCCCAGCTGAGTTGTTAATTCAATCATCATATGATTATGCAATTGTTTGCCGTGATCGGTGATGATAGCCTGAGGGACTCCGAATCATGAAATAACATGATTGAACAAAAATTGCACTGCTGTGTGACCATCCTCAAATAGTGTAGGCATCACCTCGGCCCATTTTGTGAAATAATCAACAGCAACGATGATATACCCATGCCCCCCGGCCGAGCAAGGGTTATAGGTCATATAATCAATGCCCCATTTGGCAAAAGAGTCGACGGTAACAATAGGGTGCAATGGAGCGAGAGGCACACGCATTTTCCGTTGGTAGATTTGGCACTCATGACAAGAGCGGACAACAAGAATGCAACCCTTGAAGATAGAGGGCCAAAAATAACTAGCATGGAGAATCTTCTGAGCAGTGGCATACCTGGACATGTGACCACCACAGGCGCTAGAATGGTAGTCATTTAGAACTCGTTCAGCTTCCTCAAGTGTTAAACATTGGCAGAGGATAGAGTCGGTGCCGAGTTGGTACAAGGTGTCTCCAATAATGCGATAAGGTTGAGACTGATGGAAAATCCATCGCTGAGCATCCTTGGACAAATCAGGACGAAAGGAGGACGTCTGAAGATAGACAATAATGTCCCCATACCAAGGAACGAGGGTACTAATCAAGAATATAGTTTCATCCAGAATATGGTCCTCTAACCAAGAGGGTGCGGTAACAGATGGCAGAGAGCAAAGCAACTCAGCGAAGACAAGGGACTTCTTGGACTTGGCGGTGGTGAACTCCAAGTCGAAATCTTGGAGGATAACAATCCACTTTGAATATTTTCCCCCTAGTAACTAACGTGACAAAATGTACGTCATCGGGTTGCAATCAGAAATCACCATTGTGGTGCGCAATAGTATATAACGGTAGAAACATTGGACGGCACAAATAGCGGCCAATGCCAACTTCTCAACATAGGCATAGCAAGTTTCTGTATCAAGTAAATTGTGGCTGAGATAATAAACGACATGCTCAGTACCATCATCATCGTCTTGAACTAGAACCATGCCGATGGTGGTATCAGCAGCGGCTAAATAAAGAGTGTAGTCCCGGTGATTATCAGGGGGACGTAACAAAGGAGTGGAAACAAGGAGAACCTTGAGGCACTCGAATGACTCTTGTGCAGCGGTATCCCAAAGGAAAGGGGTGTCACGTTTTAATAACCGCGTATAGACTTTAGCCACTTCGGCATAATTCGAAATGAATCGTCGTAGAAAATTTGCTTTTCCTTGCAAACTCTACAATTGTTGCAAAGAAGCAGGGGGAGGAAGATTCAAGATGGCTTCAACTTTAAGAGGATCCAAATTGATACCCTCCTGGGAGACAATGAACCTGAGAAGTCTGCCTGACTCGACACAAAAGACACACTTATGCAGATTAAGCCGAATACGATAGTGTCCACAACAAATAAAAATTTCGCAAAGGTGGGTCGGATGGTCTTGGAATTTGACTGAATGAGTCGAAAGGTCATCCAGGTAAGGTTGCACAATGTGTCGAATATCATGCAACGCGTAAGACATTGCGCGTTGGAAGGTGGCACCGGAATTTTTTAAATCGAAAGAGAGCTTTTTATAAGTGAAAGTGCCCCACAAACAGATAAAGGTGGTCTTGTGTTGATCTGCAGGAGCAATATTAATCTGGTTATAACTAGAAAAACCATCCATGAACGAGTATATTTCATTCCCTGCACACTCATCAATGAGCTGGTCAATGAAGGATGTAGGGTAGTTATCTTTAGGACAGGCCCGATTAATATCATGGTAATAAACACATACCCTGATAGTGCCCTGTTTTTTTGTTACAGGGACAATATTAGAGACCCAATATATGAGTGGGATGGGGTAAATAAAACCAGCCTTAAGAAGTTTTTCAACTTCCACATTAATAGCTACAGCGTTTCGGGGGTGCACGGGGCATAGACGCTATCGAACAGGTTTAGCACTAGGATAGGTAGGTATCTCATGCACCACAATGGTAGGATCGATGTCGAGCATCTCTTTGTAAGACCAGGAAAACACATCATGGAATTCGTGAAAAAGAGTTGTATAAAGATGATCTCCTCTAGAGTACAAGTTACTCCAACATGGATGTGCTCGACAATCCCTGGTTTAATAGAGATGTCGATTGGCTGAGTTTGTGTAATGTTCCCCATATTCCCTTCAGAAGACACTTGATAGATCTAGATAGGTGTCTGAAGAGGTTGAAAGGGGAAACAAGAAGCAAATCGCTCGAGACCAGTAAGAATTTCCCAATGGGTAGGGAGAAATGAGGAACGACGGTGATGATCAGGCCAAGGGGGTTCCTCGAAAAACATGATCTCAATGATCACTTCATCGAAAGGAAAAAGTTCTTGTAAAGGGTCTGAAGAAGCACTATCTCCAAGCCAAGGGGACTGCATGTACGAGTCAGGAGCTCTGCTCAAAGGAGTAGATTCAGAGGATGGAGCCGATGCGGAAATAATTTCAACGTAGTTAAGCTCGGCAAGACTCAATGGCATCTCATCGCTCCATGATTCTATCTGATCAGTAGGAGGAAGAACCCATGGATTAGAGCGAATAGAAATCATATTAATGGGGGCGATGTTGAGAGGTTGGAGTGGAAAAAAACCCATAAGGGCAGGATCTTTAAAGAGTCCAGCACCCACACTCTCAAAAGGAACTGAGGTATGCTCCACGAAAGGCATGTTACCATCAAAGGAAGAGGTGAAGAAGGATAATTGGTCTACTGTGAAGATCTTCCCTTGCATATGTCCAGCTTCGTCCTAAAAGGAGGTTGTAAGTTAAATTTGCATCGACAACTGCGACCTCCACTTTGACAGTCTTTCCTTCCAATGTAATGGGCAAGCGTTGGAGTATGCCATAAGGATGAGACTCTCTCCCATCAAAGGCTTCCAAGGTCGTAGGAGACTAGCTCAGAGTCGAAGAACCAATAGCCTTCCAACAAGCAACATACATTATGCAAGTAAAAGAACCTTCATCAATGAGGGTACGATGAATTGTTTTTGAATTGATGATGACCTAAAATAAGGAAGGCAATTTGGTGAGGCAACCTCGGTATATGATTGTCCAGGTCAAAAGTAATAAAATCTGAGTCGACCGGGTCAATGCCACCGATGGTCGATAGCAAAGACTTCCTCAGAGAGGGGCAACTCTGGAGCACTTCTAATGTGGACATAGCTGACGAAGCCTGAGCTAAGTCCTCAACAATGCTATAGTGCTGAGCAGCACGATCATTGGGGTTGTACGAGGATTTCCAAAATACGCCTTTAGGAGGAGGTCGGATGACCGTTTCAATGCTAGGTCACTCGATATGAAGGGGACCAGAACTGGATGGAGGAGCACTAGAGGGAACCTCAGGCTCCTTCCCGTCAAGCGACGGATACTCTTTTTCTCGAGTACTAATGTGGACAGGAATCGTCCCAGCCATAAATACTTGAGAACCAAAGCGAGAAGAGGATTGAGATGGATCAGCCACCATTTGAGTTTGTTGTAAGGGAAAAGGCTCCTTGAGCACGACAGGAGTTCTAGGGGCACCTTTCAGCAAACAACTAACTTCAGACCGCCTTGGGTAGTCCTTGGTATAGTGATCCTCGTCACAGATAAGGCAAGGATACTTAGGCTTGTGTTTGGCACCTTCTTCAGGGGGAGGTTTAGGGGAATCCTGCTTTGGCTAATCAGCTTTATTCTTTCCTTTTCTCTTCTTTTTCCCTTTCGAGGCTTTGTCTGCCATGGTGGACTGGATAGCATTCACCTCGGAAGTATTACTAGCATTAGATGTAGCCAGAGAAGTATTTTCATTCGAAGCATTCGAATTTTGCTTCCTAGGGTTCGCGGAAGATTTCTTAGAGGGCAGATTGATAGAACCAATGACATTGTCAATAGATGGTGTTGGCGGAGCTTTGGAAGTTTCGGGCCTCGGAGCATCAAGAAAATAATCATATAGCGAACCAGACTGGGAGTAAACCAAGTCAAGGTACTGAGCATGTGCAATAGCTTGCTCTTCAGTTACACATGCCCCCATAGTAATGTCCCGAGCTATCAGACTAACAAATGAAGTTGTAAACCAGTCAGTCTGAAGCTGATCGGGAATCCAAAACTTAATCAAACGGCGATGTCATCTCCATTCATGAATATGATCGGAGATATGTGTGGCCATAGTCTATTTTAAGGCTGTCAGGAGATGTGTGCCTATTTCATATCAAATCATCAACTGAAAATGAGTTAAAAATGCCATAGCTAACGAGTTAAAGTCCTAAAAAGATCAACAAGCTAACTGAATATACCATTTAGCAGCAGAGCCAGTGAGAGTTTGTTGAGAAAGGCTGAGTCGGATTGAATCATCAAGCCTTGATTTTGATGAGCACCATAGATGATACGTGATAACATGATCTTGGGGATATTCTCCAGCTTTACCATCAAATTTGGAACAATCACCTGGAATTTTAGTTGGAACCAACGACCAATACGAATTATGAAGAATGGGATCATTTGTCAGTTTGGACACGTCCGGTAATTCCAACGTCGCTAAAAAGGGTAACTAAGGGTTAAAGGACATCTGAGGCCATAGGTAGGAGGTAGTACCAGAGTTCCACCCAGCTACTTGTTGCCCCCATTGGTTTTGTCTCAACGGGTTGGAGCCATAAGGGTTATGCCCGTAGGAGTTTTGCTCATAGGGGTTATAGCTGTAACTGGACGGTTGACCCTGGATTCGCTCCCCAGCACTCCATTAATTACCCACTTGGCCTGCAGGAGCAACATATGGTTGCTGGAAATTCTGATAAGGATTTACCTGCAGTTGTTGATAATTTTGATATGGAGCAAATTGGGCTTGCCCTTGGGATTGCTGGGTACCATAAAGTGGCTGGGCTCCAAACTGAGCCTGGAAGCCAGGCTGGGTTTGATAAGTAGGTTGATATTGGGATCCAACCTGATTTTGAGGACCAGATTTGGTCTGGAGCCCAGACTGGGGTTGAAAACCGGGTGGTGTTTGGGAAGCAACAATCATTTGAGTGCTCGGTTGGGCAGGCCCAGATGGATGTCCTTGAGAAAACTGAGGATGAGCCATCTGGCTAGAAGGTTGACCTAGCTGAGATTGAGGTTGACCCACCTGCCCAGAAGGTTGAGCTTGCTGGGTACTAGGTTGTCCTTGCTCAACTGAGGGTTGTCCTGGTTGGCCAGATGGCTAAGCCGACTGGACAGTTGGTTGGCTCGGTTGACCTTGGGGCTGACCAATTTTCCCAGATGGTTGACTCGGCTGGACAGTAGGTTGGCCTTGCTGAACATAAGGCTAACCAACTTGCCCAGAAGAGTAGTCTTGTTGGACATCGGGTTGACCTTGTTGAATATAAGGTTGTCCTGGATTACCAGAAGGTTTCCCGAAAAAGGTAAAGGAAGAACCACCAAAGGCCGAAGGTTGCCCCTGGAAGGGTTGTCCTTGTGGGCCTCCAGGTTGTCCTAGATAAGGTTGTCCGTAAGACGGCTAACCTTGATAGGGTGGCCCTTGAAAATTCGCGGGTGGTGCTTGGCCACCATGATAAGTGGTGGTACCCCAAGCAACGGTTAATGGAACCGTGACCTCAATGGCTGGTTAAGATGGCATAGGTCTGGGGTAATAGATATGAGCTCCGTGAGAATCATAATAATTAAATGGATTTTGAGGATCCAGATTTTGAAGAGCTTGTACATATTGATCGTATGCCTCCCCTGTTGGAATGGAACCAGAAGAAGGTGGGGCACTTAGTGTGGGATTAACAATTCCTGTCGTTGGGCCACTATTGGTAGGACTAGTAAAAGGCCCGGCAATAGTAGTGACCACTGAAGAAGCAGTGGTAGCACTGAAAATAGGGGTTGAAGAAGCCACACAAACAGTTGGCATGGTTGGAACATATGTGATGGACACATTGTGAATTTGAGGTGTAAATCACTCCGAAGTCGGAGGGATAGTACGAGACAATATGGAACTCGAAATGGGAGACCTGGAACCAATGATGTCTACCAAAGCATTATACCTTAAAGGCAATGTGACACCAACAGAAGTAACACGGAAAGGTGAAGTTCATGTTGCATAGAAAGGTGAAGTTTCCGTAGGAATAGGTATTTCACTTTCTGACACAAAGGATTCTTCACCGGAGACGGGAGTCGTCTCATCCATGTCGGAGGAAGACATTGAGACCGAAACACTAGGAGGAGTAGTGGGAAAGTCTTCCTTAGAAGGCTCCCAAATGGGGTTCCAATGAATATCGTAAGACTTGTCCTCTGGGGCATGAGAGTTAAGTGGTTGGATACTCGAGATAACAGGGAGAGTATCACTAACAACTGGAACCTCGGGAGTGACAAAGGATGGAGACCCTTGGTCACTTGGAATGGGAGATGGGATTGATGATTTCACCAGGATGATTCAATTCAAAATCTTAGGAAAACTAAAGAGAAAGAACCATACTCAAACTAAGCACAAACAAGATCTAATAGGGTAAATGTGAACGTGGCCAAATAAATTTTAAGACACAGGAATATAACTTGACCTTTTCATATTTAAAGAGTCGAGAAAAGGACAAAAAGATGACTCTAGTCACCTTCGAATATTTAATGAGCCTGAAGTGACAAGTGCTCAGATGGACTTTTTCTTTTAGGGAGTCCAAAAAGGAACGAAAGTGACTACTCTGGAGAACTAGGCAAAAGGTTTACCAAACAACCCGTAAAACTACATATACACCTTGGCAGTCATATGAAAACCAAGGACTTTCCGTATAGTAGTCAAACTTCCCAAATGCTGTGTTCAATGCATTATGGTTTGCAAGGTGGCAGACACGGCTTCCTAAGGATATACGATGATAACCTAGTGGGGCCTCCCAACATATACTCGACGGTACATGGGAGCACAATTCCGTACTAGACCGCTATTGAGTCACAGAAGGAGGAATCACCCAACCTTGAGTGAGAACAATAGTGACTAGGTTTAACGACACCAGAGCATGTCTCTAGCCTAGACCTCTAAATCATGTGTGTTATGTTCCAATGCGTTGTTAGATTTATTCAGTTCATTTTTAAAGTTGATCTTGAATTATGTTTCAGTTTTCAAGCCTTACCATATGTATACAACAAAACCTAGGATGCAGCTAGAATGAATGCAATATCCTTTTACTTCAATGAACACCTACCTACGGAAGGGTAGAGAGATCATTCCCAAACCAAGAAAAACCAAGATGAGCAAATGCAATCACACAATGCATACAGACATCAGTTCCTACAGTGCATGGATACTACTAATGAGAGATTTTATCATTCTCTTTCCAATATGCAACCTTGAAATGAAAATTCACTTTCACTTTCGCACACTAAATGAATGAAGTCTTTTGATTTTTGATGTTTTAAATTCAAAGAAACCAACAAGCAAGTGTGAAAGAATAGGTTGATCCAAACAATTGTGATCTATGTTCAGTAGTGAAAAGTAATCGAATCAATACCAAAGATTGGTTCAATAATTGTCACTAAAAAATCAACCAAAAATAAGGAATGAGGAAGGCTAAATCAAACCAACAAGAAAGCTGCAAACGAATCTTGAGCAAACTAGCAACCAAGCCAATTGATCCAAGAAACTTGAAATAATGAACTAGGTCAAACAGGCAAAAATGCAAGATTCATTCAACAAAGCCAAGGAAAGAGTTCCTTAACTGAAAACAGTGAAAAACGAATTACTAAGCAAGCGAAAAAGGCAAGGGATCAACAAGAATGGCAAACTCAGGAGGCAGAATTGAGAAAATCAATTCTACAGGTATCTTCGTGAGGACAACACAAGCAACTAGCGTTGATAAGTAGCTAGCTGTAGCAACAGGGCGACGTTGTCGTGGAAGTACATGTCTTTTCCATGAATAACCAATTTCAGGAGTCATCGCGGCTGTGTGACATTATTCAGCGATGCACAGGATTTTACAAAAGAGTGAGCGTGACATCAATGCAACTGTTAAACTATGTTCCACGATGATGTAAAAAACAATGGAAAATGAGACAAAAACTCCCAAACAAGAACCAGTCAATCTAACAGACAATAGAGAGACTTCCCAGACCGATCTAGGTGACCCAAAAGACTGACAATTGATCCCCAAAAACCAAGAGAGACAAAATCACAATCAAAACAAGAGCAAAGAGAAGAACATAGGACAAACTCCCTAGCAGAGTCGTCAATTTGTGATGCAGGAAAGTGTTCCCTCTACGGACAGAGGCAACCCCTCTAGCCCTAGAGTGGGTCTAGTCACAAACAGGGATAAATCTACAATAGATTTCCTTAAACAGTCATAGTTGGAGGCCTACCTCAACCGATGGTCAATGGAGTTATGTTGCGCTACCCCAGCTTTCGCTTCCTTCTCCTCAATGAGTGATCAACCTGAAATAATGCAAAGGAAATACAACAAAGCATGTAACCAAAAAACAATAATGATCTATTTACTCACAAAGTCAAGAAGTCATGAGCTATCAAGTAAATTACATACAAGACACAGGAAAGCATCATTGATTGTATTAATAATGAAATAAGAGCAAGCTTACAACCAAAGTCTTGATGTTGTAAGCCTTCTTAGAGGAATCTAGCCATCATGTTCTTCAAGCATTCACTCTTGAAGATGGATCTCCCAACATACAAAGTTTCTCTCTCACTCACAAGTTTTACATAAATTAAAGGGCACTTTACAACCTTCCACAAGCTATCAACACTCTCACACTTGTCACACCCACACCAGCTATCTATCAAACTCAAAAGCACTAACAAAACTACTCAATCGAAGAATCTGCCAACTAGCTGATCATAGCAAAGGTGAGTGTTTAAACAGGAGAAGGAGTCTCCATGAAAGGTGGAAGAGAGAGCTTATCCCCAAGGAAGGTAGCACAAATGATGGAACTGCCATACCAGAGAAGGAGGGTGACACAAACTATGCCAACAACCAGGTCTGGAGACATACAAAAGGCCGACTATTGGAACAAATTCACCCAATCTGGATCATCACGGGTGTATAACTGAGATTTAGCGCTGACATCGCTAGTAAGAAATGTAGCCAGTTAGAGCATCGCTAAATATAGCAAATAGCCTCGTGACGGAGCATGAAATTGGATCGTCGTGGGAAACAGATGTACTTCTATGCTGGAAGCATGGCTGGATTGTTTACTACTGCAGTTCAGTGTGTATATTAAGTCCAGTCTCATGATGAGGCAGATAACTTAGGAAAAGTGGGTCAATTGGCAGCATAAGAGAGCATTTGTTTAGTATGAGCATGTTTGACTTGAACACATGACACAATAGAAGGACTGGGAGTGAAGGCAGTAAAAAATTACTGTGTAACAATGAGGCTCTAAGTGTAAAGAGATGATCATAGAGGAATGAATCAATGGAATATCTAATAAGAAAGCATTGAGTCTAAGTCGTGTCTTTGGGTCATAGAGAAGGCTCTGCAGCAAAGTGCACAGAGGCCTAGTAGTCCGCAACTGAGTGCACGAAACACTGCAACTGTGTGCATACGGTAGGTTGAGTCTATAACTGATTGAAGCATTAATAAAGAAAACTTTTACAATATTTCCATGTATCTTTTCCTATTTTATGCATTGAAGTATATTGGATATGAATTGAAAGTTTATTGTTTATTTATTGTGTGAACTTATATGAATGTGTTGAATAAGTGAATATAATATAAGGTATCTATTTATGCGATGATAACTAATTGTTGTAAGGAGAAAAGTAAGATCCGCAGTGTGTCTTGGGGAAATAGCACAGATCACTACTCTAGCAGCATGAAAGATCCACAACCCCTGGTTAGGGCTACGTGAAAGCGAGTATAATAGGGCGCAAAGGCCTCGTAGGTCAGGAAAGTGCACAAAATGACCTACACAAAGGTATTCACAGTTGGACTAAATCGACCCCTCAGACATCTCAAGGGTGCGGAAACCTGGTTCCAACATCCCCCCATACTACTTCGGGTGAGACCTCAATCCACGCTCTGCGGACTGTTGCTGAAAGGGCTAGTAGTACAAGGATTTGTTTGGATAAATAACTTTCAACCTAGGTCAGGCCCCATCAAGCGAATAGATTACAGTAGGGGTCATTGTATGTGTCATGGGGCTACATTGTACATGTTTTTGCTAGCCTCCAATTCCGCGTGAACTCAAATCTCCTCAGTAGACTTTCATGCATTGGAGGAAAACTATGATAGAGCAATTTATGTTCAACACTTGTGATCGGAAACTTAATACATGGTCAAGGATTTTGAGTTATATTTTTCTGCAATCAGTAAGTTGATTTTCATATAAACTTGTTAGGATGGTTGTCGACTCACCCACTGACACCCTTGGTATCACTTCATCATTTAGATGCAATGGCACCCATATTCCCTAATATAAATCAAACATAGGCCTTTGCACATCTCTCTGAGGCAGTGAAGGTTGATTCTAGTAGGATTCTTCAATAAACTATTTGCTATGATAGATTGTGATAGGGATACACTGTACATGTTTTTTATAGCCTGCAATTCCCACGTGAAATCGAATCTCCTCAGCAGAATTTCATGCATTGGAGGAAAACGATGACAAATAATTTTATGTTCAACACTTGTAATGCTTCCAGAAACCCTTGCTTGAGGCCTATTGTCTTGTTTTTGGAAATTTTTAGCACTGGATCTAAGGGAATCACCACTACCTATACAAGAAAAACTAGGGCCGGTTGCCAACTAGGTAAAAGTGCGTTGTAGGCTCTGCAACAGATCAGAGTTCTATCACGGAAGTCACAACTAAATTGGAAGCAAAAATGTGAACTTTTACATCCTTGTATTTATGATTTATCTTAACTTCTGACTTGAGTGAGTAAATTAGGAAATTTCTACTCCTTTTTATACTAATTAAGGAAATGTGGATCTATGTTTACAGTCTTCAAAGAGATTGTTGTGATGTTTTACCATCTTCCATGAACAACAACTTGGAGATTGTGATGAGAAGCCATTTGGATGGGGAAGTCATATATCCACAGTGAAAAAGAAGATTCTATTTTTTTTGGATGAACCAAACCCTACTTTGTTAACGTATTATATGGATTGTTATTGATTATCGGGGCATGGATTTCTTTGGAGAAGAAATAAAAACATTTGAGCAACATTGCATCTCTTCGGTGGTCAAAAGCCTAAACAAATATGAATTCTGTTCATTTCATATGAAAAAATGTTTTAGCTCCTCTTATCAAATGTTAAGCCATGACACTTTGATTCTTTAGTTGAGTTAGAACTTACATGATTCAGAATAAACAATTCTTCTATGGATCTAAAGCATTAGTCTCTATCTGGCTTTTGTTATTGCAAAACATGTTTTAGCAAATGAACTAGCTTTGACCTAGACAAGATATATGATATTTTTAGTATCTGTGTTTACCTTTCCTAGTTATCATATTTATGCAACTTGCTTGTCAACGTTTTTCCAGAGTTATCAGTCCTCTCTTACTCTTGTTTTTCATATAAATTATCAGTTTGTTGAGGATGGATGAAGGCAACCTTTTTCAGCTACTTTTGCTTTATTTGGGTAGTATGTTTTCTGGATATTGGATGTTATCTGATCAAGTGACATGGGTTGTAGGAAATATCCATATTTCCAATGCCATATTCAGAGCATGTAGGTGAGGGCCATATCCTAATAATTTAAAAAAGACCTTCCAAATTTTATCTGTCGTCTTGGCGAGAAATTTATGGGATTTTGGGGATGACAAGATCTCATAAATATTTTAAAATCATACTCATCCAGAGGATAAATGTTTAGTTGAATTTAATATAACTCAAATTCACATTTTTATATCTGGTAGTTGGGGCTTCACCCAGAAAAGCAAACTATAAACACAATTAGAGAAACTGAGAGAATATCTCGATAATTATGATTCCCAGATCATGTCTCTGCTACTCAGACTCGATGTGATTCAGGTATTTATTTTGAATACCTTTGTCTTTAATAATGGGGCATGAAACCTTAATTATTACATGAGATTATTATTATGTTTAACTAAATATTATATGCTCTTCTTTCTGTGCAGGGTGTGAAGTCACTTGTGCAAGAGACAAAGGAAGGTTGTATACCATACAATGTTTCCACTGCAAGAGATAGTTGATGCCGTGATTGTAGAAAAATCATGAGCATATCCCTGAAATGGATTCTCACTCCCACGCTAACCCAAATAGTGGTACTGCTAAATTATCAAAAATGGAACCTGAGAAAGAAGAGGTTATGAAAAATTCAGAGGAAGATAAGTGCAGGATCGGTGCTACAAATTGCAAAGAACAACAAAAATAGCATATAGGGGGTGAAAACATACAATGTGATGGCATATGGAAGGGACAAGCAGCAGTCAACAAAAATCAGACACTCGAGGTCGAGGTGGTGTTGGCAGATCTCTACAAGAAAGTTGAATCAAATGATAAATTAATCAACTATTTAAGCTTATCGTTCCCCAACACTTATTGATTATTATAATTCCCTAGTATCATAATAAAACCTACATAATAGAGGAAGGTCAATCAATGAATAAGAACATGGTGAGTGATGAAGAGGTTTCATAGTCTTGAACATAAAATCAAAATAACAGTACAGATGTTTTACTAAAATAGAAATGGACCTAAAACATCTATATCTATTATTCAAAACCTCTATTAACTCAAATAAAATAGAATTTGGAGGTGAGCGAATATAATACTCATGATATAAATGATCACAAAAGAAGAAACCCCTACCACCGCAAAAGAGACCTTGACATTCCTCACTCTATGTTTGTCCAGGGCCAAGTCGAGAAAAATTATCCCCACATCACCAGGCAAGAGCATAAACCCCGACGATAATATATTTCTCGTTCACTCTTCTGGAGAGAAAGATCACTGGTTTTATTTTCCCTGTGACAGGATCCTGTGCGCTCCCGATGCCCATAGCTCGACTATGATATCATAGATGAAGCTAGAGAACAACAAGAAATAGGTGACCAAGACAACGAGAAGACAATCGTGGCTGAGGGTAGGGAAAAGGAGGTCATGTTCAGGGGCATGCGGAGCACTCTGATAGCACTGTAAGGAAGCTTAAGATGACAATCAAGAGATCATTGAAGATGACGATGCTAAGTCTTCGCTTGATGATGCTAGGCTTTGGGAGGAACCTTTGTCGACTATTCTCGAGGACATGATTTTGTTCAGAGATAAACTTTAGAACAACTGAATTAAGTATGAGGGTTTAAGTTTTTGGCTGAGGAAATTATCTTTTCCCTCAGTCACTTGGGTTTTCATGTGGAATTTTAGGTTGGGTTAGCTAAAGCCATGTTGCCTAAATAATGAATCTGCTATTAAAATCTACAAAGACAAAATTCATCCAATAATGTATTACTGAATTTATTTAAGTTTTAATTAAAAAATATGGAAGAAGATTATACATTTTATTAGTTTTAATTGAAAAAAAAATGGAAGAAGATGGTGCATTTTATTAACTTTTTATCCAAAATAAATATTATTTCATAGAAATTAAAAAAGTTCCTCTTCAAAGTATGACATACTTTTCATTTACTTAGTGTATGACATATTTTTCATTTACTTAGTGTGGTTTAAGGTTCATTTTTTATTTAATTAAGAGACTCAAAACCTCATTGAAATTTTGGTGAAAATCTTATTGGAATATTGATAAGAGCTAAACTATATCCAATGTTATGACTTCCACTATAATTTTGAAGGAATCAATTGGCACCAAGACTTTCACTTAATCTTGAATAAACAAATGTCATTTTATTTCCACTAAAATCTTTTACAAACCAATCATTGGCTATTTTTCTTTTCAAATAAATGTTAGTGTATACCTAAATTAGCATATGTTGGGCAGTGGATCCTCCACGTAACAGTTTTGGGGCTTAAGGCCCACAATTTTGGGTATTCGTATTGTAAAGGATCCACGAAGTGCACAAAGTGTGAGTTTTAATGAGTTAAGTCAAAGGGTAGTCTGCCCTAAAATATTGTAATCTAATATAGAATGTGTCAGCTGTAGCGTACTAAAGAAGGTATGTTTTTGATAATTATTTCAGCATCTTTTCATTAGAACGTACAAACCTTTTGCATCATGAACTAGGAAAACAATAAGGAATTATAATAAAACATGTGAGATTAATATGCAATACAAAAACACTGACAATTGTCATTTCCTTATGCAGGAAGAAGGAAAAACGAGAAGTTTCCATTCCAAAGGAAAGGACAAGGACAGGTTAACTATTGTCCCTTTGACAAGAGACCATATGTAAACAAGGAAAAGCAAATCAAATCGAATCAGCCCTGGAAAGGAAGTGGAGATATCAGCTCGGCGCAGGAAAGAAAAGAAATGACTGAGGACTAACGGTTCGGCGAATCCCTCGGGATCCTTGATCCTGAGGGATCGTTGTTTTATCTATTTTTCACTTAGATATCTCTGCCTTCACCCTTATAAAAGGGGCAGCACTATTATCTTGAGGGATATGTTGTTATGTTTATGTAATTTCCTTTAAGATCAAAACTTTGACCATCGAGTCTCGTTAAGAACTGATCTATTGTAATTTCACTTTCCACATTAATACAAACTTGGTTACTATTTCATCTTTGAGTCTGGAATAATTTCAAGCAGTGTACCCCTAGAGGCTACGGGCCCGGCCCTGGAAGACACTTGCTCCTGTACCATTACATTTGATTTTTGCGTGGTTTGCTTATCGACGTTATTTGGTAATCTGATGTGTTTTGTAAAGTTTACATCACATGCTCTGTTATGATTAATTTATTAAGGTTTCTGAAGGCAGAACTATTGTATTGACTCTGCATCATATCATTGTTCCTTTAGGTGTTGATATAATACTGACAGTCTTTATAGAATATTGTTGTTGTTCCATTACAGAGCCTTTGTGATGTGCACTTGTTCATTAACATTACAGAATTCATCTTGGAAGTTATGTTCTTTGCTATTGTTGGATTTATAAACAATGTTGTTCTATTTTGAAGTGTAGTCGTACCCTTTCTAACTGAGATTGATACTTGGATCAGATTACTATTTAAGTGTGTTGTGTGTATATATGGTTTACAAGTCTTGTTCCATAATTCATCAATAATCAGTGTTGTTCCATTTTGGTGTGTTATTCAATCCGCTCTTAAGAGTGAAGGATCGTCGTTTTATTCTTGTAGATTAAGATTAGTGCATTTGATCTTATAGACTAAGGTGTTACTACTTGTTAGACTTAGTTGCTGTTCTATTTCTTAACTGCTGTTCCATTTCAGGTTTGTTGTTCTATTTCTTAATTGTTGTTCCATTTCTTATTTGCCATTTCATTTCTTGTCATTTGTTATGAAGAATAATCTCAGGCTGTAGTGAGCATTGACATCCACTGTCCGGCTCCCAGATCCACGATCTATTCTCTAGTTTCCTTTTCCATCAGTTTCCAAAGGGATGGGTTATTGCTACCGAACCCTTGACTGATAAATTGCTTAGTTTTCTGAATGTGTGGTTTAATCTTTTGAAGTAGTTAGCGGTAAACAAGCACCCATTTACTCTTGTATTTTCAAACACTGTGCTACTAGCATTACTCTGGAAAATGATAGCCTCAGACTGAGACACTCTTTGAAATAAAAAAATGTTCCCGAATTTACATATTAATGTGAGGTAATTAGAGGTGAAAGAGACCCTTTTTATAGCTCCACATTTTGGCGCCGTTGCCAGGGAAAGAGTGTAGCCATTTGTTCTTTTTTTTCAGAGTAGTGTACGAACCTGCTAGGGAAGAATTGGGTTTTGAAAACAGAAGGTAAGAACCTACACGTGGAGCATGTAACAACCCTGCTTCTCTGCCCGCTTTCCTATAGATTTGCTGCTGTTTTGTTTGAGTAGAATTTAGTAGTTAATTTGTGTGCATGACTAAGTAGAAAAAGCCAGAAAAGAATTCCAAACCTCTATCCAAGCTAGAAAAAGCTAAGGGGCCAGTGACCCTTGGCCGACCAACCTTCATAGACAAAATCTTCAAGAAAGCAGAATCTCAACCCTCAGTAGGACCCAGGAAAGTTATTTCTAAACAGCCTACTAGTTCCCTTCAGGCCACAGGATCACCATCTGTAGCCTTTGCTGAGGTGCATAGTCAAACTGAAGAGTAGGAATTTCAAGAAATTGAAAATTATACTCCAGAACTATTGCAGGAAGGGAATTTTAGTAATCTTTGTGAAGGAGAAGGAGAGACAGGGGAAACCAAGGAACCAAAATCTCCTCTTGAGACAACTCAGCCACTGAACAGCTCAAACAAGGGAAGTGCTGCAAAAATAATCTTTGAAGAAACTCAATATCCTCAAACATTAGGCACTCTCATTATCCCAGATAGAGGAAGTGCTATTAAAACTATTCCTGTTAAAACCATTCCCTCTCAACCTAGGAATACCCTCCTAGATATCCCAGAAGGTTATTGGCATATATTCGACCCAATGGCTCAAAACTAGCCAAACACCCAAGCCTCTACATTACAATACCCCATAGTGGATTCTGCAGCAAATGCGCCTACGAAAGCAATCCCTCTTCAACATATCCCTACATTCCACGGTCTTACATCAGAAGACCCAGATGCATTTTTATTTGAATTCAATGTACTGTGTAGGGGATATGATTACACCACCAACGCCTAGAAATTGAAACTATTTCCCTCTACACTAAAAGGGGCGCTTTAAGATGGTTTATGGGATTAGGTGGCGGGGTTATAAATAACTGGGATCAAATGAAAGAATCTTTTCTAAAAAAATATCAGGACTATTGTAGGTCTAGAGAACTGAAGGACGAAATATTCCAGATGATAGCTAGACCAAACGAAACATTAGAAGAGTATGTGGAACGTTTCCAGTATAATCTACAAAGATCTTCTTATGCATCACTTCATTTACCTGATAATGTGTTAAAAAAAGCATTAATAAGGGGCATGAAGGAACAATGGATTGAAACATTAAACATTATGGGAAAAGGAGATATTTATCAAGAAAGTTTTGCTGACATTATTAATTTATGTATCAGGAGCTCGATAAGCAACACAAGAGTAAAACCAGCAGAACATGATCGGTTTGTAAGAGATAATAAAATTTCAACAGAAGGAGTAACGCGTGTAGAAATTGGAAATTTATTGGAAAATTTTAAAACTGATATACTAGGGACACTAACTACACAACTTGATATTATGCAGGCCAAACAGAAGCAAATGGAGGCAGAACATAATTTGGCAATCTTGTATCCCCGATGCAGGAAAAAGCATAGCCATAAGGAGTGTCCACTGGCTACAATCCAAACATGCACCATCTACACGAAATATCACCTTACGGAGAGTTGTCCCTCACTTCTTGGATTGAAAGTAGTATATAAGGAAGTAGAAGAAGATCCAGAATCAGTGTATTTGCTCAACCAGCGCCGTCAATGGCAGCCGCGACAATTTGGTATGTTTCCAGACCCAACTTCTTATTTTTAGCCTCCGCAGTATAATGCTCAACAATATAATATGTGGAAAAGTCAATTTCAACCCCCATTTCCAAATTGGTCACCACAATCGTTTCCTTCCTCAACCCCATGGATGAATCAGGCAATCCAATCTGGTTGGCCGAATCTTCCTTATACGCCACCATATTGGCAAAGTAATGCATACCCACCACAATGGACTCCCCCTACTTCACAAAGTTTAGCCTGGCAGACAAACTGGCAGAGACCAATGCATCAGCCAGTAGGAACTATTCTGCTCCCTTAACCTACACTGCCAGCCTTACAACAAAATCCCCAGTCTAATCTGAGACCGCAACTCCCAGCCCAACCCAACCCCAATCCAAATAACAGACCAGTCCAATCTGTTCAAATCATAGAAACACCAGAAGTAGGAGCCGATCTGAGGGAGTGTAATGATCTTTAGTTAAGAACTGGGCGTATTATTGAAACCGAGGGAGATAAGATAGTTCAGGTTGAAAATCAGTTACCTAGAGAACATCTGTCACAAGAAGAGGATGTGAATAAAAAACAAACTCATAATCAAGCAACCACATCCTCTCCCCCGTTCCCAAAACAATTATTCATACCTCGACCTATACAATATCCTGATTTTGACATTCTGGGAGAATTACAAAATTTGTACATAAAAATTCCATTCCTCCAAGCCATTCAAGACATCCCGATATATGCAAAAACTATCAAAGAATTGTGCATAAATAAACCAAGGAGGAATATAACAAATAATCTAAGAGTCCAAGTAGTCGACACTCTATCTAACTTATTATCAAGAAAAGAAACACCCATTAAATACGAAGACCTAGGAAATCCAATAGTAACTATGCAAATTTATGGTCAGACCCTTTCCAATGCCTTAGTTGATCTAGGAGCTGCAATCAATATCTTAACAACCACTACTTTCCAAAAGCTAGGGATTACATCTGTAGAACCCACCTCTACCTTGCTAGAATTGGCTGACCAATCTGTGGTTAGGCCAGAGGGCACACGACATGATGTCATGGTCTTCGTTGACTCTTGGGAATATCCAACTGATTTTCTGATAATAAATCCCAAAACCCGACTTGATGGACATCCATTGATTTTAGGTAGACCTTGGCTTGCCACTGCCAATGCCTATATTGGCTGTTGGCAAGGAAATATGATCATAACCAAAGGAGCAGATATCAAGAACTTAGTTCTATATCCTCTAGCACAACCAAGTGTCACAATAGTCAAAACTAATAGGCACCTTGTATCATACCTTACTGATAACATTAGATCTCCATTACTATACAAGAGGCACTTGATTTCAAAGACCAAACAAAAGACAATGCCATTAATAATTTCATTAGTCAAACTAAACTCACATCCCGCACACAATGTCACATGATAAAAGCAACATTTGATAGTGAATTAGAAGAGGATCCTCTTAAAGATACACATGATCATACAATACCTGTTACCTCTATTGCAAATAGTAAATTTGTGGAAATTGAACTGGGAAAAACCTTCAAAATTAATGCCAACCTCACATCCGATCAAGAGATGAAGCTCATCCATGTATTGAGGAAATATAAAGAAATATTTGCATGGAACTACCCTGATATGAAAGGAATTGACCCCCAGTTATGTACACACCACATTTACATAGAAAAAGATGAGAGACCTGTTCGTCAGCCTCAGAGGAGACTAAATCCTCATCTAACAGATGTGGTAAAAGATGAACTTCAAAAACTTTTAGATGTCAATTTTATCTACCCTATCTCTGATAGTAAATGGGTCTCTCCGCTTGTGGTAGTACCAAAAAAGAATGGGAAATGGAGAATCTGTGTGGACTACAGGGAGCTAAATAAAGCAACACTAAAAGACCACTTCCCTCTCCCATTCATCGACCAAGTATTAGACACTTTGGCAGGAAAGAAATTCTTTTCTTTCATGGATGGCTTTAGTGGATACAATCAGATTCAGATTGCCCCTGAAGACCAAGACAAAACTACTTTTACTTGTCGTTGGGGAACATTTGCCTATCGAGTTCTACCTTTTGGCTTATGCAATGATCCTGCCACATTCAAAAGGGCTATCCTCAACATTTTTACAGACTTAATAAATGAAGGACTTGAAGTATACATGGATGAATTTACACAATATGGAGATGATTTCAATCCAATACTAGATACACTAGAAAAAGTCCTACAACGCTGCATTGCTACCAGGCTTTGTTTAAACCATGAAAAATGTTATATGATGATGACGGAAGGACTTATCCTAGGACACTATATTTCAGCAGCTGGCATTCAGGTAGACCCAGCCAAAATCCAAATACTTTTGCTTATTCCCACTCCTACCACTCAAATGGAGGTACGCAGTTTTCTTGGATTTTCTGGTTATTACAGGAGATTTATAGAACATTATTCACATATTGTTGCACCTTTGTATGCACTAACTGGTAACATTGATTTTCTTTGGACAGAAAATTGTGAATGTGCTTTCAAGGATCTGAAGAAGCTCATATCCACAGCCCCAGCCCTTCAAGGACCAAATTGGGATTTGCCATTTTAGATATCATCTGATGCCTCAGATACAGCCATTGGAGCAGTCCTTGGGCAGGAAGAGAATAAAAAACCATATGCAATTTATTACATTAGCAAAAATTTATCCCTTGCTGAATTAAACTACACTGTTACTGAAAAATAATTTCTAGTTGTAATACATGCCATCAATAAGTTCAGACATTACATTACTGGATATCCTGTTATCTTGTACACAGATCATTCTGCCATAAAATATTTAGCAAACAAGCCTATCACAAATGGCAGAATAACTAGATGGCTGATTTTATTGCAGGAATTTGACATTACAATAAAGGATCAACCTGGAAAAGAAAATCATGTAGCCGATTTTATCTCAAGAATGCCAAAGCAAATTGATACAGCAGCAGTTGAAGATCAATTTCCGAACAAGCATCTATTTGTTGTGGCTGTTCAAACACCCTGGTATGTTGATGTTGCCAATTACCTAGCAGTAGGTAAACTACCAAAGCATCTAACCCCTAATGAGTGGAAACAAATTGTTCAGTGGAGTACTCAATTTTCTTGGATTGGAGGCTATTTGTTCCACACAGGGCTAGACATGCATATCAGGAGATGCGTTCGAGAAGATGAAATATTTGACATTTTAAAAGCCTACCATGACAGGCCATGTGGTGGACATTTCACCGATTGCAGAACTAGACATAAAGTGCTGCAAACAGGGTATTATTGGCCCACGATTTTCAAAGATGCAAAGAAATTCGTCCAAGCCTATGACAGTTGCGAGAGAGTAGGACGCCCTAGTCAGTTTGATGAGATGCCTCTGAAACCACAGCTAGTTATCGAACCATTTGAGTGATGGGCTCTTGATTTCGTTGGACCAATTAAGCCATCATCAAACCAGAAAACATATATTTTGGTGGCAACAGAATATGTCACCAAGTGGGTTGAAGCAGAGGCATTACCAAGAGCTATAGAGGAATCTGTCATACAGTTCTTGTTCCATCTATTTGTATGTTATGGCCTTCCAAGAGAGATAATTACAGATGGTGGACCACATTTTTCTGGGAATAGAATAGCTGCAACACTCAACAACTATCATGTCCAGCATAAAATCACTACTCCATACCACCCACAGGCAAATGGGCAGGTAGAAAGCAGCAATAAAATAATAGAAGCAATCCTAACGAAAACCATTGCGTCACATAGACGTGATTGGGCTGTCAGACTACCTGAAGCACTGTGGGCTTATAGAACAACATGGAGAAGTACCACTGGTTACTCACCTTATCAATTAGTGTTTGGAAAGCAACCCATTTTCCCCATAGAATTCGAAATCCAAACATTACGAACAACACAGGAAGTTGGCTTAGATCTAACAGAGGCACAGATTAATCGATTACATCAAATCAATGAGCTGGACGAAATTAGGCTCTCTGCACTTCAAAACACTGCCCTGATCTAGTAGCAATGAGCTAAATGGCATGATGCTCTCATTAAAAATAAAGTCTTCCACGAAGGTGACTAGGCTCTTTTGTATGACTCCAGGTTTCAGGACTTCCCTGGGAAACTCCAGACTCGTTGGTTGGGACCATATCAAATCCAGGAGGTACATGACAATGGTACCCTTACTCTAATCACTATTGACGGTTCTGGATATGCCTTCAAGGCAAATGGCCACCGAGTTCATCTTTATCGCAAACCACTCACTTGGGAGTCCTTCTGCCAGTAGCTACGCTGAGACTCTGATATGGAGATTTTTGGGGAGGAAGAGAAGTCTTCCTCACCTATAATTCATTAAGAAATTTATTTATTTTTACAGTTTGTACATAATTTCTTTTATTTTGTTCAATTATTTTTGTACATATTTTTGAATCAACGTTTTTCCATTACTATTTTTGTTGTTCCTTTTCTCAAAAGAATAGCATTCTCCTCCGGCTATTCCTGTTTCAAAAGAACAACACCCTTTGAATCAGCCATCATTTTGCTATAATTTTGTTCTTTTTCTTTATTTCTGTGTTTTGCTGTTCCTTTTCCAAAGGAACAACATTTTTTATTTCTATTGTTCCTTTTCCAAAGGAACGACATTTGTGTGTTTTGTTGTTCCTTTTCCAAAGGAACAACATTTTCAATTTCTGTTGTTCCTTTTCCAAAGGAACAACATTTGTGTGTTTTGTTGTTCCTTTTCCAAAGGAACAACATTTTTGATTTGTGCTATTCTTTTTCCAAAGGAATGACATTTGTGTGTTTTGCTGATCCTTTTCCAAAGGAAAAGCATTTTCGATTTCTGTTGTTCCTTTTCCAAAGGGATGGCATTGGTGTGTTTTGTTGTTCCTTTTCCAAAGAAAAAACATTTTCGATTTCTGTTGTTCCTTTTCCAAAGGAACGACATTGGTGTGTTTTGTTGTTCCTTTTCCAAAGGAATAGCATTTTCGATTTCTGTTGTTCCTTTTCCAAAGGACCGGCATTGGTGTGTTTTTCTGTTCCTTTTCCAAAGGAACAACGTTTTCAGTTTCTGCTGTTCCTTTTCCAAAGGAACGACATCTGTGTGTTCTGCTGTTCCTTTTCCAAAGGAACAAAATTTTCCAACTTTGTTGTTCCTTTTTCAAAGGAACGACATTTGCGTTTTCTGCTGTTCCTTTCCAAAGGAACAACATTTGTGGTCTTTTGTTGTTCCTTTTTCAAAAAGGAACACCACTTCCATTCTTTTGCTCTCCCTTTGAAACAACTTGTTCTTTTCGCTGTTCTAAATTAAGGATGCTTATTGTTCCTGTTATTTCAAGTATTTTTTAGAATACAACTATGCACTTATGCAATGGATACAAAATCACAACATACTAAAATCAGTGAATCATAAATAACTATCTTTATAAGAAATTGCTCTGAATTGGTAAGAGGACAGAAGGAAGGACACACTTAGTCATTATCTTTTGTTTTCATTGTTCTACTAATTTTGCTCTGATTGGTTATCTTTATCATGTTGGTCCCTTTCAATCCTCTTTGATTATTATTCAAGAATAAGAGCAAAGGGTTTATATCTTCCTATTGAGATGTTAAGATTGCTTCCACCATTCTTACTATTAAGGAGTGTTGAACCACCCTTTGTGTATAAATAGGGAAAGTACTTTATGGAAAAGAAAGAAAAAGAGCAAAATGACTTATAAGTTGTCAAATGCAGGATAGGGGGTCTCATCAAGAGCCAACCTACCATGATCATGAGGATGAAAGTGAAGTGGCATTCCCACTATGGCCACCACACCAAGGATATGGTCCAAAAGGTATATCAAATAAAGAACCCTTAGAATAGGAGGTCTCATCACGAGCCGACCTGCCCACCTTTCGCTCCTTCCTCGTGAATGGCATTATGGCTAACTGGTCACCAAGCTAGCATAATGGCCTACATTTTGACATTACACAACATTTCTTAAGCATACACAAAGGATTATGGTTCCATGGGTGAAATAAACAACTATGCCAAGGTTATGGACACCTGTCAGCAGCAGAGCACTGTTAATGGTATTGAAGTCACATTATTTACACCAATAGGTAGTTATTATCACCCTTTTGTTTCTTATGCCTTAGTAATCAATTATATATTATTTCCCAAACCATACAACGCATGAATATATATTATCACCAATCATGGCAGAACAATTGACAATGACCACATGAGACTCTGTATCCACGGTAGATGTCTTATCCCCAGCCTCGCATCATATCACTGCAGTCTCTTACATATTAAGCGACCCAACTCTACACCTCAATTTCGGTAATTTTCCACTTTTGTAAACATGGCATATTTCCATACGCTATTCCTTAAGGACTTTGTTTCAGAATGGGTGCTGCTCCTTTATTTGACGGCCGAGACGGCCTATCACATTGTGGGGTTGGGGGAGGTTAACCTCATCATTCCTAGATTACGTGTCAGATCACTATTCGGGAAGCTGTGTACTGGGGTATAGCACAGCTCAACGGTATACTATTTTTTATTTTTCTGCATGACTTGCTGTTCATAAGCCATTTCGATTGTATACTCTGCAGCATTAGATTTTGAGTGAGTCTTGCGTTTGCCAGCCTCTCTGTGTTTTAACAGCGTGAACAGATTCCGTTCCATTGAGATTTTACAGTGAAACCATAAACATGGGAGGAAGATCGATTCGGAGAGAACCGCAAGTGTTAACAATCTCTGCTATTGCCCGGGAAATCCTAGCAAGAGGAAGGTCGCTGACTTATCTCAATCGCTTGCAGGAGTCTAACGAGACTGTGGCAATTGAATTCTTGTAGAACTTGCAAGAGGATCACTCCACAGTGAGGGGGAGATGCATAGCAGTCACCGACGACATAATCCCAGAAGTCTCGAGACTGTTAGCGGTTGGACCTGTATGGATGTTAAAGAAGGAGAGATTGCAGAAGATTATAGAAATCTTCTAGGACAAAGGCCAGAGCCTGGCAATTAAAGGAAAGGGGGTTCTGCCAGCAGCACTAGGAGAGCCGTGGGCAGAATTAGCGAAGATCATTCAAAGCTACATCACCTGTGAAGGCAAAAAATACGTGGTAAGACCACGACATCTTAAACTCTTAGCTGTACTAAAACAAAAATGCTCCGTAAATTTACCTGCATTTTTGAATTCATTACTTCATGACGTTGCACAGAGCATAAAAAAGGCACAACGTGTAGAGTCAGTTGTTAGTCATCATGGGTTGATTTGGTTAATAGTCAGCCATAGCCTTACCCAGCAGCAGAGAAGTTGGGAAGAGCTAATTTCCATGATAAATGGAGGATTGACCACACCATCCCCAAAACGTAAACATGCCACCATTACACCCGAGCATCCAGAAAAATGCAGGAAATCGGTCTGGCTAGCATGGCTATGAGGGAGGCTGGAGAAGCCCCAAGGAAACACTAGGTAGCCGGTAGAAATAGAAGATGAGCAACCCCCATGACCAGAAGGGGAAGATGATGAGAAAGGAATTCAGGAAGAAGAGGAAGGAGAAAAGAAGAAGAAGCTGAGCAATCTGAAGAAGAAGGAGAAAAAGAAGAAGAAGCCGAGCAATCTAAGCAGGAGGAGGAAATGGAATAGCAGGAAGGTAGCCCATTGCAGGACCCATTGGGAGAAGATGAATTGGCCAAAGTTTTGGCCAATATGGGCGAATATGGCCAACCTTCCAGTCCATCAGACCTCCATGCCAAAGAGAAACCTCAGGAGGAAAATGAACCTGAAGAATCACATGCAAAGGAGGTAGAAGAAGAGAATCTGCCTATTCATGATGAAAATATGACAGGAGATGCTGAACAGGAACAATCAACTCCTAACCAAAAGACACCAGAAGAAATTCTGGAGGATACGGGGGTAGAAAAGGAGGTCGCCCAAGAAATAACATAACCAGTTAGGGTTCTTGCCCCATAATAACCAGAGCAGAGCAATGAGGAAACACCCCAGAGAGAAAATCAGGGAATTACTCATAGTCCAGGCCGCAGTGAACAACCTACTGTTCCTTCTAAGGAAATTGCGGAAATTAGGGAATTGCGAAAGGAACAACATAGATTACTAAATATAATAGTTCATCTCCACCAGCAGATTAGGATTCTAAAAGCAAGGCAAAGGGTAAAAAGGACTTTGGGAAGGAAAAATGCAACCACTCCAGCAAAACCCCTCAAGACAAAGGGGCAGAGGACCAAACTCCATCTTACTGTTCAAAACCCTGTCGAAAACCAGGCTATTGTTCCAAATGATGTTGAGAAACAGACTACTGTTCCAATTGAAAAGGAATAGCAATCGACTAATATCCACATTAAGATAGAAATGGATCAGATGTTGACCCACGATAAGGAAATTTAGATGGAGGCACCACCTTCAGGGGTGATAAGAGTCATGAAATTAAAACAACGCAATAGGAAAGTTCAGGTAAAACTCTCGGCCTCCACTGCCGCATGGAAAAGAGATCTGAAAACGGTAACCCTACGAAAGGGTTTGAAGCAAGCTCAGCAAGCAACAGAAAAGCTTAGAGAGTAAACGGTCCCTCGAGAAAAGTATGAAGAGCTATAGCAACAGCTTAGGAACGTCAATCTATTCGAAAGCCAGGCCTTTGAAGGGTGTCACAGGGAAGAAGAAAAAGTCACGAAGGTAACTCGTAGGTTAGATATAGTTATCAAGCAGATGGATACCTTATGTTCTTTATACAATGACGTCCTAGCATGTAGATCCCCTGCTAAGAATTATGCCTTGTTTTTAATGGAACTATATTTGCAATTGAAAATAAAGGCTGTTAAAGCAGGTGCTCCTATACAAATTAACACCATCGATGATTTTATAAACTGCTGTAAGCACTACGGGGTAAAATTTCAAAGACTCCTGTGTGAGTTTTATTTGCATAACCTTGTATTAGACTAGGAGACCGAGCTGAACCCTGGCCCTTTTGTTGGGGATATCCAATTACAGGCATTTATTTCATTTGGGGTTAATCAAATTAAATGGATTAAAGCCTATAATGCTTTCCAAAGACAAGAAAACAGATTAGATTTGTGGATAAGAGCTGAGCCTAGGGATCCAGTACAGTTGTGGAGAAAACATAGAAACCTCATGAAGAATCCAGGTGTAATTGAAGCATTAGGACCCATGCATGACGCAATCATTCGACAGAGATTAGAATACTTTTTCTCTATCAAGGACCCTGCCATTGATGCGGCTAAATTTCAGTATCAAATCTCTAATCCGAATATCCAGCTCAAGGAACCATTTAAGTATGAGAATTTTAAATTAGCTGCCAACCGCTTGCACCTCTATGGCGAAGTCATTTTGAGGGCAGGGCCATTCTAGTTAGGATATAGGTTCCGGAGTCCAATTATTTGGCACCCTGCATCCGAATACCAAGCCCTGTATGAGATGCCTGAGGGTCAGACAGGCCATTTCTTTGAATACCTAGTTACGCATCATGGTTGTAGGCCTTCACATGAGATTCCATCTCCAGCCTACTCACTCATTGCCTTACACGTCAACTGCAATGTTTTCATGAGGGCATGAAAAAGGGTAAGCAGGGGGGCGTGTGGAGTACTAAATAAGGTATGTTTTTTATAATTATTTCAGCATCTTTTCATTAGAATGTACAAACATTTTGCATCATGAACTAGGAAAACGATAAGGAATTGTAATAAAACATGTGAGATTAATATGCAAGACAAAAACACTGACAATTGTCATTTCCTTATGTAGGAAGAAGGAAAAATGAGAAGTTGTCGTTCCAAAGGAAAGGACAAGGACAGGTTAACCGTTGTCCCTTTGACGGGAGACCGTATGCAAAAAAGGCAAAGAAAATCAAAGCGAATCAGCCCTAGAAAGGAAGTGGAGATATTTTCCATTTCATTTCTTGTCATTTGTTATGAAGAATGATCTCAGGCTGTAGTGAGCATTGACATCTACTGTCTGGCTCCTAGATCCATGATCTATTCTCTGGTTTCCTTTTCCATCAGTTTCCAAAGGGATGGGTTATTGCTACCGAACCTTTGACTGATAAATTGCTTAGTTTTCTGAATGTGTGGTTTAATCTTTTGAAGTAGTTAGCAGTAAACAAGCACCTATTTACTCTTGTATTTTCAAACACTGTGCTACTAGCATTACTCTGGCAAATGATAGCCTCAGATTGGGACACTCTTTGAAATAACAAAATGTTCCCAGATTGACATATTAATGTGAGGTAACTAGAGGTGAAGGAGACCCATTTTATAGCTCCACATCAGCCTACCCATGGTCCGCCGACCATGAGAATGTATAAATAGAGCGAGGCTCCAGGTGTAGAAGGCAGTTTTTGGAAGATATAGATCGGATCTAAAGTGATATGGTTTTCTAAATATGGTATTCGATCTGAGTCTGTAAGTTTGAGTTTTGGGTTGTAGTAGGAGATAGAGGCTCCACAGTTGTGTGCATGGAGGCCTAGTAGAGTTTACAACTATGTGGGCGAACCCCTGCAGATGTGTGCGTAGGGTAGGAAGTGGATTGTAACTAGAAAAGGCACTAATAAAGATAAGTTGGTTTTAGAATATAGCATATCTATTTCTATATTCTGGTTTATGCATCTGTTTACGGTTTATGGATGAACGCATGTCCATTTATGTTAAATGGTAACTAAAAGTATTGGGCCTGCCTAATTTAATTCAAGATCTATAATAATACTAAGCACAGAAAGGGTAAGGAACATTCGCGCTCATCATCCAAGCTGTGCGAAGGTAGTTGCATTGAACATAAGGTTTCACGGAAGTAGTGCACCGCATAGGATAGGTTTGTGAACTTTCCAGACCTCATCAAGACATCCATAGGGTGCAGAAACTTGGTTCCAGCACCCTCCCATACTACCTCAGGTGAGACCTCAGTCTGCGCTCCATGAACTATTGCTGAAAGGGTTGGTAGTTTCGAGATTTGTTTGGCTAAAACACTTATGAACCTGGGTCAAGCCCCAATAAGCCAACAACATCTAATTTTTTGGCTTCCATAGTAGTGGTTTAAGCTTACATACATGTTACCTAACCCTAATAATATTATCTTGAGTAAGTTCATAAATTGATTTAATTGATCTCATTTTTATGTTAATAATTCAATCACCTAAATATTGCTAGTGAGATTGAAAATGGGGTAGTTTTATAATGTTCCTGAAACATGAACCTAATATGTATTGCATGTGGCTTAATTTTAACCTTATCCTTGATGGTTATTTGAACAAAATATTATGTCCAAAGAGAAAACCTAGGTCTCCCTTTGTTGAACCTTATGAAAGTCGATGGTAAGGCCATAGGGAGTCCTTTTTGTATGATCATTAATGATGGGGATATACTTGTAAATAGAATATTAATATACTTGAGAGTTTGGAACTCATGGTGTTGGCATTGTAGGTGAGTTAAAACCCTAAAACATGTGTCCTAGTTTTGTCCCTTGGCCAAATCTACATGGGCTTGGGCAAAGTCTTTTTGTTGTCAGTTACCCTTTCGGATATTAGATGGACTGCAATCTTGTTAGGAAAACATCTTCCTTAGGCCAAAAAGTTTCATTCTTCTTGGATTGTTGTTCATGTTAAAGTGTTTTTCTTTTTGTAAACGAAATGAAATGAAATCTTATTTTATGATAAAGAGCCTTCGTAAACCTTCTCGTGGTATGATAGCACATTGATTTGTATGAACCTACTATTGAAGATTATAATGCAAGTTCAAAGAATTTATATAAAAGGGGGGTACTTATGGCAACTGCTATAATTATAGGGTGTTTCCCCTTGCAACACGAGTAAGGAGCTCCTTGGCCCTTTCAACACCTAGACAAAATTTTCTTAATGTGGTGATAATAGGTCATGTCACATGGTCAGTGGACATATTTGTTAGAGGGGACACAAACACAACTACCCTCCTTCTTCGTTGAATAACAAACAATTCTTGAGTATTTAATCAGGCATTTTTTTAGGCATTGAAGACTCTCAAGACATGATCCTTTTCTTACTACTAAAGTCTAATCGAGGGGGTAAGGCAAAAAATTGAGTTGGAATGTTAGTGTAAGACATACATCTAACAACTAGTGGATTAAATTGTTTTAGGAATAATCCAAGTAATGATTGGGAACCCCAAAATTATACGAGGAACAACATCATTAACATTTATAGCACTTATTATTGGACAAATAATATATAAAGTAGAGTTGTTAAACATTAAGCAATTAGTTGATATAGATATTATTAATGTAATTTATGGAGAAGGAGAATAAGAGGGTTGTTGCTTAAAATCCTTCTAACTCCATTTTCGATAGTGTCAAACATTGCAAACTCTTCTTATGTACCATGGAACTCATAATCCAAAATGGATCATGATATATTTTTTTATATATCTTGATACTTTCTAGGTGGAAAACATGGAGGAATTGGCTTATAGGGCCCACTTTAGAGTCAGGTTCCACATTAGTGAGTTGGGTTCTTGTAGATTCTATTGGGAGCCCTTTTTTCCTGCATAGCTCCATCCCTTTGATGTTACTCGAGACACTGGAATCTTTCCAACTATGTGAAAATCATCCCAAATGAAGTTTGTATGTGAAAGTTACACTTCTCGAAAGTGCTAGGGCATGCCAAGGAATGAAAAGGTGTGCTAACACATGGTAGATAGTTTCAATGGATGGTGAGGAGTGTTAGGGAGAGTCAGGGAAACACAATGGAGAACTAGGTCAAAATGCTTGGAAATGAACAAATAAGAGTGTGTGCCAAGGAGTGTCATTGAATTCCCAGTGTCCCAAGGATGAAGTGTTTTAGGAGAAGTTCATAATAGGACTTTCTGGAGGCAAGCCTATGGTTGCGATAAGGCGTGGATAAAACAATTTTAGAGAAAGGGAGACTTTGGGTTGGGCACAATATTGTTTTTCTTATGAATTTGATGGGATCCGAAGTGGAAAAAAAAGTAAGGTTATCTGTGAGGGTGTTAGTGTCAGTCACTTCATCTAATCACTAGTGATCAAATATGCTCTTACAAGGTGTTCTTAGGGTGTCAAGCCATTTTTTTTCATTTCAGTGAGCTTTCAAATAAAAATTTGGTCACTGGCTTTCTAGGGCTATTTCCACTCTCTCAAGAATTTCATATGTCTGTCACTTTGATCACTTAGTTGAGTCTACCATAATGAAAAAATAATTAATATCACTTCAGTCACATCATCATGGTCTCCATTCAGCTTAGTTTCAGGTCATTAGGCTTAAGGTCACAAAATCAGTCATTTCATGTATAAATTCGGCAAATGAGTAGTAATAGGTAAATTTGTTCAGTAACACTTGATTTCAAATGTAATTTATGTTTTTAGATGTAATAATGTTCCCAAGGTTCTAAAGTTACAAGAGGTCCTAAGGCTACAAAACTCAAAAAGAAATTCAATTGGTGAGGTGGGTCATTCTACCTCATTAATCACTTTGACACCAAAAGAAAATTATAAAAGCACATGGAGGAGCTCATTCACACTCATTTGCACTTGTCTACCATCCTAGCATTGAGCTCCCCCATCTCCTTTGCAAAAAATTGTGATTCCATAGCCCTCACTGGTAACAATTGACTCTCACTACGCACAGAGAGCCTTCGATGCACACTTGGATAGCATGCTGCGCAAAGGAAGCCTTCGCTCTGCACAAGGCATAGTTGTCCAAAATTGTTGTTTGACCACCAAAATTCATTTTTCAAATCTCCTCTTCAGTCATTTCATCCTACAGGCTCTATAATAAGTAAGTTTAATCATTTTCATGCCCTCCTTTCCCTCATATGTCAAGAAAATGATCAAATACTTCTTCTTATAGAGTTTACATGATTTTCATGTTTTTTATCCTCAAATGATGAGTTGCTGCCCTAAACCATAGATTCCTTGTCCCTACACCTCTATTTGTAGCTAATACACCATTTCCATCCATCACAAAGCCTTATCCCCTCATTTTCTGTCATTTTCCTCTAAACCCTACCCTACCCTATCCCTTTCTAGGATAGGCTTGTGCATTGGACTTTTCCACCCCCTTCCCTCACTCATTTCCCAAAATTCCTTTTCCCCTTACTCACTAAAATCACCCCCTGCCCTTCTAAATTTCTTTACAAATTTAGGTAACTCGTAAGTCCATCATACCACCTCATTCCCTCACAGTAGAAAATTTCACTATTTTGCTTGCCTTTCACCTAGGGTTTGAAGTATGGAGCCTGAATCATCACCATAAGAGAAGAGGAAGTGCAACAAGGGGGGAAAGATACTGAGGTTTGAGCCCTATAATTGCAATGAAATCACATCCTCCCCATTTGTCATGAAATGCTTTGAAGATGTCAATTGTTTAGGGTTTTTTGAATGAGTGCAGGAAGTAGGTTACCATGAGCATCTCACAGGTATAGTTTCCCTCACCTTGAAGGAAGACAAGATCACCATTGCAGGGATTGATTTCATGTTTTTAGTGTATTCCATCTCTCAAGCTATAGGCATACCAAACCATGGTGAAAACTGGTTCAAAGACATGAACCTATACCTAGAAGAGTACAAATACTACTTGAAATCGCAATATAAAGGAGCTCACTCACATGTATTCCCATTCAAATACTTGTTGGAGAGATATGCACCATTGATGAAGGATGTCATGAAGTTTTTCACATGTGAAGGAAGATTTTCTAGGCTATATCAATACCACATAAGCCTGCTCATGCACTTTACAACTGCCAAGTATCTAAATTTGTCCACCTACTTGTATAGGAACCTAACCAAAATGTATGAAAGGGTGCAATTGAAAGGAAAAGTGAATTATCCCAACTTATTTCATTATAGCATAATAAAGGCTATAGTACTCCATCAGTTGATAGAAAAGAACATGACATGGGACACTTTCATTGAGGAAACCTTGAAAATGCATATAACCACTTCACCAAGCCAGCACCAAACCATGTCAGTACATCCCAAAGAGGCGGGGTCATCAAGAAAAAATGATGATATTTCCAAGGCACCTAAGACTGAGGTGACTAAGACATTTCAGAGAGACAGAAGGCTTGTGTTTTCTCCTATAATTGAGGAAGGGGCCAAGCCTACTACATTATCTGAACAAGGATCACCATCACATCATGAGGCTTCTTTTCATGATGAGGAGCCCATTAAGCACGAATTTGACCTAGTTGACCTGGGATCACATTATGAGCATAGAACCATGAAAAAATTCATAAAAGAGAAGGATTATCAAATCATGGAGCTCAAGGAAAATTTGGAAAGGGCCAAATTCATCATTTCATTCCTTGAGTAAGAAAACAATCAACTTAAGGAAAAACAACTACCAATGGAGAAAGAGCAATTCAAAGCCAAGAAACAAGAGAAGAAAGGCAAGGAAGTGGTGGACCATGAGGCCATTGAGCAGCATGAAGGACATCTCGTGAGGAAGATACCAAGGACAATGGGTCTTAGGAAGGCACTTCAGAGGGAAAGAGAACAAAAGCCATCAAAGGAAGAATTGACCCTTGAAGATAGGATTGCAAATGAGGACAGAGATTTTTGGCTTGATGAAGTCAATTTCCACCTTTAGAAGGTCCTTGACAAGGAAAACATGGATAACAAGTAGCAAAATAAAATGGCCATCCATTATTACACAAGGAATCAAGTTGCCAAGGTCAAAATCAAGCAGTTGAAGGAAAAACTCAAGGAAACCCTAATCAGCTAAGAGGAGAAGGGTAAGTTATATTTTCTTGTCGATGCATCCATGATTGCATAACATACCTCATCAAGAATATATGGACAAATTTTAGGAGGAATTGGAGAAAATTTTGCATTTTGGTGCAGACTAGTGCAGACTTGCAATCTTTTGGCAATTTTCTGTCTGGGAGTGTAGCGAGCTCACGCTGCACTTCTTCCTTAGGGCTCCAAATGATCGAAAATCAAAATTTCTGGAAATATTATGACCCCCTCTTAAAACCCATTTTCTCACTTTCCTACTCTATGGTTCAGTTGTTTAGAAATTTGCGAAAAAGAGGCCAAAAAACACCTTTTTGCCCCTCCTTTTCCATTTCGCTGCGCACCTGGAGACACCTTGGGAGAATGGCCATATCTTAGCCAAAAATGGGTCTTTTTGACTGAAAAAATAATCTAAATACATATAAACACTCATATATTTCTAGAAAAGTCTTCATATCTAGATTTGACTTCAGAAAGGCACTCAAAAATGGCCTCCAACAGCTCACTGCGCACTTGGAAATTTCTGAGATTTTTGTAAACTTTTCACTGTGTATTTTTTTGTAATTCCTAGTTTAACTTTGGAAAAAGTCAAAAGGGTGAAGTAGATGAATGTGAGGGGTAAAAGTAAATGAAAATAATGGGTGGTTAGTCTTTTTAATTATTTTTTTTATGTAAATTTGACCGCGTTTATGAGAAAGGTTGGAGTCAAAGTTAATTGTAGAAGTTGTTTTTAACTTCCCTAGACATTAGGGTTTGGTTACAACACCTCATGGAATAGTTCCTAGAGTCATGGACTCAACCCTTGAGAGTGGGGAGATGTTGTTTTTGTCTTTATGTATCAGTTTCTCAGTGATACAATGGGTTTGATTTCAGAGGAGATAGCTAATGTAGCTTGTACTTGGACATTTTCTAGAAATGAAAGGACACAGTTTGTAGCTATTATCTAGGATTTCATGTGCATTAAGTTTGTGATGTTGTTTTTTCTCTGTTATAGCTTTATATGAAAGATATTCATCTTATCTTTCCATTCATCAATTCTTCAATGTTTTTCCTTACAATTTAATAACATAATTCTTTGCATGAAGATTTGTTTCGATGGAAAAATCATTATGTGTTACTTTATTTCTTGCTTAATGAATTCATGTTTCATGCTCATTAAGACCTTTTGCTTCTTCTAAACACTACACTACATCGAAAAACCCTAAGATCCATCAAAAACGTAATGCTACCTTGATCCTTTATATCTTTTATGTTGTAACCCTTTGATCCTCTGACCTAGCTACCTAGTTTTTCTCCCTTATCCATCAACAAAAACATAAATTTTCCAAAACCCACCTAAGCCTAGCTATCTAGCCTAAAATACTTTACATTCCATTAATCTATTGGTTGTGATTTCATAAAGAGATCCCTCTCTGGTTTGGTAGGGCTAGCTACCAAACTAAAAGCTTGATCTGTGGTTACCTTTGTTGATCTCCTCATCAACCTGGGACATTGTGGAGGATAATAGAGGGCAAGACAACTAGGGAGTGCCAAGGTGTTGTAGTGAATGTAAGGTTCCCAAATCATGGAAAAATGTCATGCTAGCTGTGATATCATGACCTCCAAGGTGTGTTAGGGAATTCTAGGGCATGCTAACATGTGCCAGATAGTACGAAGACATGTCAAACAAGCTAAGATATGTTAAGTGCTAAGGCATGCCAAGATGTACAAGGGTGTGACAATGCATTCCAGGGATTTTCAAGGAAAAAAAAGGGAGGAACAAGTTAAACTACAAGGAAATTAGCACATATTAGGGTTAATAAGTCATCAATTTACCTTTTCCATGAGGGGCATGCTAGGCACACCAACACTAGGTGCCAATAGGCGCCAAGTGCCAAGTGTCAATGCATTATAAGTGCCAAATCTTCCTGCATTTCTTCTCATATAGTTCCAATAATTTATCTCAAATTTAACTTTCATATTAAACCATGCCAAAGCATATCAAGTCATCTCAATGCATGCCAAACATGCTAAGACTTGCCAAGTGCCAACACGTGCCAAGTACCAATGTGCGTTAGGGAGTGTGATGCATGCTAGGAAGTGGTAGAGCATATCGAAGAGTGTTAAGGTATGCTAGAGAGTGCCAATGCATGCTGAGGAGTGTTAGGGAGTACTAGGAAAACACAATGGAGCACTAGGTCAAAATGCATGGAAGTGAATGAATATGAGGGTGTGTCGAGGAGTGTCAATGAGTGCTAGCTGTCATGCCAATGAGTGAGTCACAAGGTATGATGAGCATGGGTATGGCATGCCAGGGAATATCAGGCCATGTCAAGAAGTGCTAGAGTGTGCTAACATGTGCCAAATAATGTCAAGGCATGCCAGGTGCTAAGACATGCTAGGATGTGCAGGGTGCTAGAGTATGCCAATATGCGTCAAGGAGATTCAAGGCAACAAAAGGAATAACCAAGCTAAAATGTAAGTAAATGAACACATAAGAGTGTTAATAATTCGAGACATTATATTTTTCAAAAGGAGCATGGTATGCACACTAATAATATGTTCCAATACATGCGAAGTCGCAATGTGTGCCAAGTGCTAATTGTTTTCAATTCAATATTATGCCAAGGTGTTCTAGGGCATGATACAGACTACAGGGCATGCCAACACATGGTAGGGGAGTGTTATGATATTCTAAGGCATGCCAACATGTGCTTGTGTGTCCTACTCATGGAAAGATGTTCTAGGTACAAATATGTTCCAGGTATAAAGATGTTCCAAGACATGCGAGGTGCCAAGGAATGTTAGTATACTGTTCCAAAGCATGTTAAGGTGTGTCATGAGTGTTGAGGAGTGATAGGTCTCTCTCATTAATATAATTGACAAAGATTGAATATGTATTAAATAATATAGTTCCTACACACTAGTGGAACTTTATTTAGAGCAAAATTTCTAGATAATAGACCGAGTGCTAAGCCTCTCTAATTAATAGAATTGACAAAGCTTGATTATGTATTAAATAATATAGTTCCTACACACACTAGTGGAACTTTATTTAAAGGAAAACGTCTAGATGATAAACCTAATAGAGATGAATCATGTGTTGACTCATAGGAAAACTATATTCTTATGAATTAAGGGGAAATGATACACACTAATTACTTCTTAACACATTGACTGACTATAACCACTATGACCTTGGACACATAATGAAAAGGACTCCACAACAATGGTCTTAAATCATTATCTTTTGATAAAAAAAATATAGTAACAGGTACATAGCATCATCAAAAACTCATTGGAATTATCAATGATAATGAACATTTGTTTATCATCACCAAAAGTAACCAAAAAGAGCATTGGTGAGGGTCATTAAAAGATCGTCACTAGAAGTGTCACCAAGGAGAGAATTAGTGATGAGCCTTTAACGACCCTCACCAAAAGTGTCACGAAAGAGAGAATTAGTGACAGGCCTTTAATGACCCTCACCAAAAGTGTCATTGAAAATGGCTTTAGTGACAAACCTTAAAGGACCATCACTATATACACTTACAAAAACGATTTTTTAAAGACTGTCTCCATATGCAACATTGGTGACAGACCTTAAAGGTCTGTCACAGGCATGAAGCATCATCAAAAACTCATTGGAATGATCAATGATGATGAAAATTTATTGACCATCACCAAAAGTAACCAAAAAGATCATTGGTGATGGTCAATAAAAGATCATCACTAGAAGTGTCACTAAAGAGAGAATTAGTGATGCGCCTTTAACAACCCTCACCAAAAGTGTCACCAAAGAGAGAATTAGTGATGGGCCTTTAACAACCCTCACCAAAAGTGTCGTTGAAAATGGATTTGGTGACAAACCTTAAAGGACCATCACTATAGACACTTACAACAATGCTTTTTTAAACACTGTCACCATATGCGACATTGGTGACAAACCTTAAAGATCCATCACAGGCATGACCCTCACCAATGAACTTTTTTCTTGTAGCGTGTATTTGAGTAAGGTATCTTGTGAGGACAAATATATACCCAAAATTAAATCCCTTTTTCTAAATTCTTGAGTATAAGATTGAAAATTTTGTCCTTTAGCTTCCCTAAAGTTTTTCCAATCCATGATAACTTTCTGCATGTATGCTAATGGATAAAATTGCCTTTATTACAAAAAAGTAATAATTCCAGGAGGATAAAACCTTATTATGTTTCTTCATGTCCTCTTGATTTTTGGCTACCCACCAAATTAGTGTTGCACCTTCCAATCTAAGAGAAGCAAGATGAATCTTGGTTTCATCACCTTTGATTCTTTGTATCTTGCAATACACTTCAAACTGATGAATCCAATTATCTAATATCTGTTAATTTACCACTCCATTGTACATAGGCAATTCAAAATTAATGTCAAGATTAAGAAAAGGAGTTTTACCATGACCCCTTGGGAAATTTGGAGGTGTTTGTGAAAGGAGAGAAGAAGTTGAAGATGAGGTCAAAGATGAGGATGAGGATGATGATGGAGGTGAAGGTGGTTTCTTTTCACCATTCCCTACATTCCCTTTTGGAGGCTTGTCTCCCTTTCTTCCATCTCCTTTTGGAGGCATTGAGCTCTCTCCATACAATCTGGAATTCCTCTCCTCATACAAAACCTTAACCATCTTAGACATCTCAAAGAATGATTTTCTGAAATTTTTCTCATCTTCAGACATCCCTTTAGGACCTGCTTCATGTTCCATGACTATTGAAGCTTGAGGTGTGTTTGTTCTCCTTGAAACAATTTGAGATCTTGGCTCCACAAGTTCTCCTTCTCCTCTTTTGAGCTTCAACCTTATAAGCATCAGAAAAACACTTGCAAACAAATCAAATATTCACAATAACCTATTGCTCTGATACCAAAATGATTTGTATGTGTAAATTTGAATACTTTTTAACAATTTTCAAGTTAAAATTATATGTCTTGGGTAGAGGATAAATTTACTAAACACATTAACAAGTAAATTTTAATGAAATTTTACAGTTAAACAAAGAAAAATAAGGATATTTGAAACATATAACACAAATCATGATAAAGGATTTCACCCTTCTTTTGGGCTACATCTCATGGTCTAGCTTCTAATGCAGGGCCTCTTTCCTTAAAAATTTTCAAAAGTGCATTTATATGCTTTACAAAGGTCAAAAAACAAAACAAATGTCTCCAATGGATCCAACACTATCAAAAACCCCCATTTCATTTCTTTCTACAAATTATTTAGCCAAACCTTGACTAAGTTATGACTATTTCAATTTTTACTCAATTCTACAACTAATCATCTCCCAATTTGGGCTAAACCTAGCTTGAGTGCCTTGAACACAAAAATTGTGCACAAACCTAACCTACATTCCCGCTCGGTGGGAGAAATTATAGGATGGTTAGTCTGCCCATTAAGCCCCTAGTTTTGAAAATCATGGTCACATGGCACACATGTGACCTAGTTTAGGGCCCAGATTCCAGGACCTATGTCCAATAGCTTTAATCCCTCCGCTTTGTGCACTCCTGGTCGCATGGTCACCCATATGTCCATGATTGGTCCCCTAGGGGATGGCCTACCAGCACATGCTTTTGTTTGCATGGAAGGGTTATATGACTCGAGGCTAGCCCCAATAGGGTGGCCCCTCTTAACTCTACACCTGTGGCTACATGGCACTATGTGCCTTTGGGTTGGCTCCCTTCGAATAACCTTCAGTTCTTATGCATTGCTCCAGTGTATGGTTTAGGACACGAGCTATGGTTGTGGGTTGGGCTAAGGCCTAGCCCTTGGCCCTCTACCTGTGGTCCCATGACACTAGGGTGGTCAGGGGGTAGGGCTTAGCCTAACCCCTCCCTTAATGGTGCATTACATCAAGTTTAAATACGATGTCTGCACCATAGTTTATAAGAAGCCTGTGTGGCGCAGTGGTATGAGCCTTTAGTTGTTTAGTGGAGGTAACAAGTTCAAATCTCATACAGGCAGTTTAGCCTCAAACATAATTTTTCCAAAATAATAGGAGGCAATGTGACAGGTATGGTTTGGCCACGTGGCTCCTCCTAATTGATCCACGCAATCAACACTTGAACTAATGAACTCACACCAACCATGAACCAATAGAAATGAGACAAGTGTCATCCAATTTCTGGCCCATAAAATTCAAATTTTTGGACCAATCAAGGGAGTCCACATGGCAACCTGCCATTGGCCCAAAATGTCCAGTAATCTATCCTTTTTGCCAAAATTTGCCTGTTTCCCAATTCGATCATAATGCAATAACAGGTTCATACAACATTGGTTTTCAGCGAAATGAATTGCGTTAGGTTCATATCGTCGAGATCTATCCACTCATTCAAGTTTCGAGCTTTGTTGCACACTTTGAATTTTGAGCACTATTTTGATCCACCAGATCATTAATTGAAATGGTAGATTGTTTATTTAATGATTTTACACACTTTTACATTGTTATATCTTTACTTTGAGCTTAAATATTTATACTTCATATTTCATACAACAATCTAAGTTTTCCTTTAACTTGCCTTATGTGATAGTTTTGTATAAGTGGGAAACATAGTTATGTAGGATATTTGTCATACATGATGCAACGTTATATCCTATGGTTGGGAATTATCCAATCATGTCCCATTTCAAATTTCATTACCATGAGTGTAATTGGTTTGGCCTGCAAGTTCATATTTGTTGTGGCTGTGATCATTAACAAATATGATCAATTGCTATTTCGACAGACTTGGATTTCAATGTATAACATTTTCATTATGAAAATCACTATAGTATGTTTCATAAAATGGTTTTATATTTAGGTTGGAATGATCGTTATCGCATAATCAATAAAGTACAAGTCCTGGTGTGCATTTATTTGAAGCACACAAACATTGTATTTAACCCTTTGAAATCAATTCAATTTGGAATATTCTAGAATAATAGAAATTTATATATGCAAAATTAATGATAATTATGAGTAAAAGGGTACTCTCCAAGTTGAACCATTTAATTTGGCCTTGAAATGAAAGGTGGGCGTGCAGTTTTGTGAAGAAGACCAAAATTTCCTTACTTCACAAAATGCACGCCCATACTTCATTTATTTTTCCAATATGATTAATTACAATTGTAGATTTACACACTTTTATATCGTTATATCTTTACTTTGAGCTTAAATATTTATACTTCATATTTCATACAACATTCTAAGTTTCACTTTGACTTTCCTTATGTGAAAGTTGTGTATAAGTGGGAAACATATTTATGTAGGATATTTGTCAGACATGATGCAAGGTTATATCCTAAGATTAGGAATTGTTCAATCATGTCCCATTTCAAATTTCATTACCAAGAGCGTAATTCGTTTGGCCTCAGAATGCATATTTGTTCCAAGTGTGATCATTGCTAGATATGATCAAGTGTTATAATGGAAGACTTGGATTTCAGTGTATAACATTTCCTTTATGAAAATTATTATGGTATGTTGCATAAAATGATTTTATATTTAGGTTAGAATGGTCATTATTGAACAGTCAATTAAGTACAGGTCCTAATGTGCATTTATTTGAGGCTCACAAACCTTGACTTTAACTCTACAAAATTTATCTAATTTGGCATATTCTTGCACAACATAACTGTTTTTGGCAAAATTAATGTTAATCGTGACTGAAAAAGTACTCTCCAAGTTTAATGATTCAATTTTCCCTTGAAATGAAGTTTGGGTGTGCATTTTTGTAAAGCAGGCCAAAATTTCCTTGCTTCACTAAAATGCATGCACATGCTTCATTTATTGGCAAATCTGATTGATTAAAATTGTAGAATGTATATTTAATTATTTTACACACTTTTACATTGTTATATCTTTACTTTGAGCTTATATATTTATACTTCGTATTTCATAAAACATTCCAAGTTTCTCTTCAATTTGCCTTATGTGGAAGTCATGTATATGTGGGAAACAAAGTTATGTAGGATATTTGTGAGACATGATGAAAGGTTATAAAGTTTAGGAAATTTAGAATCATCTCCCATTTTAAATTTCATTACCAAGAGTGTAATTGGTTTGGACTAGGAGTACATATTTGTTTCGAATGTGATCATTGCCAGACATGATCAATTATTATTCCAGTAGACTTGTATTTCAGTGTATAACATTTCCTTTATGAAAATTACTATATTATGTTGCATAAAATGGTTTTATATTTAGGTTGGAATGATCATTATCGCACATTCAATTAGGTACAGGTCCTAATGTGCATTTATTTGAGGCACACAAACCTTAACTTTAACCCTACAAAATCGATTCAATTTGGCATATTCTTACACACTAGAAATTTCTGTGTGCAAAATTAATGTTAATTATGAGTAAAAATTACTCTCCAAGTTTAATCATTCAGTTTGGCCTTGAAATGAAGGTTGGGCATGCATTCTTTTGAAGGTAGCCAAAATCGCCTTACTTCACTAAAATTCACACCCAAACTTCATTGATTGGCCAATCTGGTTGATTAAAATTGTATCTTGTTTATTTAATGATTTTACACACTTTTGAATTATTATATTTTTACTTTTACCCTTAAATAATTATGCTTCAGATTTCATACAACATTCCAAGTTTTGCTTCAAGTTGCATTATGTGAAATTTGTTTGTATATTTTTCTTCAACGTTCTGTCCTTTTAATTCTGAGTAATAGTTCCAACTCTTCACATTAATTGTCAATTTGGGTAGGTTTTGTTATTGCAAGGCTATTATGAAAAATGTATGCAAGGAAAATTATGACTAGTGTTAATGAATCTCAAACTCAATCGTTGTAATCAGACTCTCAACAATTCAACACTCTACTTGATACACTCTCAAATCTTGTTAACACTCTCAAGAAATAAACACACAATGAAAAATAAACCGAATTTGTCACATTGTCACACTTATTTAGAAAATAACAACACTCCAAAAAATCATTCTCTCAACAAATTATAAAACACACATTAAAATTAAATGAGCACACGATCAAACAATAATGAGAATTAAATAATTGTCACACTAACAAATGGACCGATCCAATACCTATGTTGTTACACAATAAAAAATTAGGATTTTGCATTCATTAAAGCATCAATAATACTAATAATAATAGTAACAATAATTGCACATGAATTATAACTAAGGGGAAGTAAACCAAAAAATTGCAATACCTTCCTAACTAGTTATCCTTGTTAAGAAAGAGGGCCCTTCCTTCCTATCAAGGGTTGGTACACTACACAACATAGAAGCTAGTAAAAAAAATGGTATGGCATTATTCCATGATTTACTAATAGTTATTAGAATTGTTGTGTTTCTTACGTCATTGAAAAGACATCTTAGTTGTAACTTAATTGAAATTGTGTTATGGTATATATGTGCACTTTGATATTATGTAATATGGTTATGGTTTTGTTTCATATGTTGTAATATTAGAAATATAATAGAAATATTAAATATTACATTAAATAAATAATAACTTATCAATTTGAATGTTATTTTTGCAAAACACGAGTCTTCCATAAGATCCAGTTGATCATGACACTGATCCATATTATGTTGGGTCTAGTTCAGACATTCGAGTTAATGACAATGAGGTAGATGGAGAGGACATTGCAGAAAACAACAATGATGATGACAGTGATCATGATCATGATGTTGATGATCATGACATACATGATGATGATGATGACCAATTTGTGGTAGTAGCTAGTGATATTGATCATATAGACTCTATCATGGATCATTGTTGATAAATCATTGTGATGCCTTTTTTCATGTTTATTATCATATGTATCATTTTCACCTGCAATACCATATTGAGTTGTATCATTTTGACATATATCATTTTTACTTATATCATTTGGAAATGTATTATCTAGTCTTTCATTATGTGTAGTTGGTCATTTACTAGTCACTTTGTTTATTAATAATATAAAAAAAATGATTATAGTTAAAAAACATATCTTGCTATTTTATTCCAATTTTGTGGTGTGTTTCTTTACTATAAGAAACATAAAATATCTTTTCTCTGGAAATCTCTATGATGTGAATTTGGGCCTGCATTATGTGTATCTAGTCACCATCAACAATTCTTTTTATTAAATATAAAAATACTGGTTATAGTTTAAAAAAAAAAAGGGTTGTAGTTAGATTGGTATGGATGTCCATTTCCCTAAAAAATTATTTGTATTAAAGTGGTATGATATAAAATATTTCAAATGCAATATAAATTACTCTATAAATCATATAAGTTATTTAAGAGGTATGATATACTTAACTAATTTAATTGAAATAAAAAAATATTTAAATTAATAAATGGAAGCCATAAAGGAAGCATCATGAGTTGTTAAAATGGAAGCAGAATGTGGCACTAAAATCGAAGTAAAATTTGAATTAAATTGGAAGCCATACTTTGAGTTATTATTGGCTCTAAATATGAATCTAGATTGGTTTATTAATAGGAAGAAAAATTGGAGGCTAATGCAAAATATATTATCAACACTAAAAGGAAACCCATGCACTAAACAGGAAGCAAACGATGAGTCTAACAAGAAATAAATTTTGGAAGCAAAAAATGATGTAACAGTGGAAGAAAAACTAGAAGCACACTAAAACTAATCTTGGAAGGAAAACTTGGTGTTACCTAAGAAGGAAAAAAGAATCAATTTAGGTAGAAAACCAAGAACTAATAATGGAAGAAATACTAGCAACCAAACTTGGTGTTACCTGAGAAGAAAAAATAAAATAAATTCAAGTAGTGAAAAAAGAAGTAATATTGGAAGCCAAACTTGGCCTTACCTGGTAAGAAAAAACAAAAGCAATTTAGGTAGCAAACAAAGAAGTAATAATGGAAGGAATATTAGAAGTCAAACTTAGTATTCCTGAGGAAGCAAATAAAGAATCCATTCAGGTAGAAAACTAGGAAGCAATATTAGAAGCAACAAAAGACACTATAATGGAAGTCATATTAGAATCTAAAGAAGTGCCATAATGGAGGCAAAGCTAGATGCAGCAAGTAGTCCCATATTAAGCAAAACTTGACGGAAGAAAGGATGTTATAATGGATGCTCAACTTGGTGTTAATTAGGAAGAGAAAAAGAATATATTTTCGATGCCTTACTAGAAGAAAAATAGGAAGCACAACTCAAATAAAAACTAGAAGTAAAAATGGATGCAACAATGGAAGCAATAATGGAAGAAATAGTTCATGGCGTTATTCCCAGTGCAATTCCCAACAAAATTCAAGGTGCCCATGTGAAGATGTCATTTTACGTTGTATTTCTTAATGTTGGTTGAAGCCAATTTTCATGCTTGAAAACACTGGATTATGGCATTATTTCTAGTGCTAATGGCATGCTTTGTAGTATAAGATAATAGGATTTTCTCACATCCATATTTCACCAAGATTTTATATTAGTATTTAGATGCACTAGCTATGATGGTATTGCTTCTTTGTTCACATTCTAAGTTTATGATCTAATTGTGCTAATCATCTTGGTGTATCTTTTGAGTCTGATTTCCATGGTGTAAGATGAGAAAGCATAGTTCCATTCTATGTCATTCTTTTCTATACCATCTATTCTATGTTCCTTTTTAATGTGAAGGTGGGTACTCTTTTTCTATCCACCAACTCAACTAGCTCTTGTTTTAATTTAAATTAATCACTTAAATTTATTGATTTATGGATTATCCCCTTAGGTATAGTTCTTTGTTATCCTTAAAGTGAGGGGAAAGGCTACTAAGGTGGTAGTGATTGGATTTACCAGTAGTTTCCCCTTGGATATTACCCATAGGACTAGCTTTCCCTTAATGAGAGTTTGAGAAAAAACATATATAGGTAGCAATTTAGAACACCCTCACAACATTCAAAGAACTCATTATTGCGTCTATCAATTATTCACTATTTTTTATGCCAATTGTCAAATATAGTGCCATAAGGACACCTAGACTTGTCAAAGTGGGAAGGAAAGGGGAACAACTTTTTTTGAAACCAGTGCTACTTAAATATTCAGCATAGTTGAGGTTAAAATCCACCATATATTTGTAATCTGTCTTCACTACTCAATGCAATACATTACTTTCAAGCGATATTTTGGATGAATCTTGAGCTAAATCTTCCTACCTTACATTCATTTAAAAATACATATTCAAAATCATCTTTAAAATGTCACACATTTCCCTTTCTACAACATATATGAAAAGAAGCTTGAAGTGGTCATATGAGAATTCAAGAAAAGAAGGTTCTTCAAAAAGTTTAGCTCCTTTTTAGACCTACTACAAATTTGAAAGAGACATCCTAACACATTTAAGAAATTGATAACTTCTTCTCTAACAATCAATTTATTGTGGCCTTGAAAATATCTTTATGAACATTCAACTTCTAGAGAACATGCTTTGTCATTTGAGAATGCATTTTCAATCTTAGGTTCAAGGCTTTGAATCTCTCTATAGATGGTGGGGTTTGCAACAATAACACAAAATAAATTTACCTTGAAGCCAACAATCACACTAGCAGAGAAATTATAGTAACATCATATTAAGTGCACACAAAAAAAATCCTAAGCCATAAAAAAATGGTTAAAAGAGATTCTTCAATATCAATATACCTTGATAAAATAGAAACCCAAAATGTCAGGTTGACACCCTAGAAATGTAAAATTCTACACATTGTGATAACTTAGTGTGATTTCTAAGTAACCCATAGAAGTTTTGTCTCCATAAGAACATAGATAGAGGTACAACTTCCTCTATAATCACAAATAATTTTTCATCTAAGACACAAATAAAACCATAAGTCTAGCTAGTCAATTTAATTCTTATCCCTTATCCACCTACAATTCCAAGACTTATTATGTGTCTAGAGTAGTCAAATGATTTACTTTAAAAGTAATAGTGGTTTTTTGTCTACCTACAATAGCCATAGGCTAGACAAAGTAAATCCTTAAAGAATTTCCTAACCCCAAATATCATCAACTTACATAGTAATAGGATCCATAAAATATTCATTAGAAATCTTACTTGTAATAAAATTTTATCACATGTGTTAAGTACTAAAATGGATTGCACTTAATGTTTGAGATAGAAAACAAAATCCCATGAATTAAAGGAGATGAAACAAGAAAATTACCTCTAATTTTCATTGAAACCACAATGCTATGGCTATAAAGTCCTAGTAGTATTTGGCTTCATCATCATAGGGAAGAAGACTTAAATATGGAAAAAATTATTCTCATGTTGTTCTAATATTTTCAATTCCTTGTAAATATTAAGATCAAAACCCCTTTCCTACAAGGTTTATAAATCACACAAAAAATATTTGCCAAGATTAGCATCATCCACTACTAAATATGATGATGAATCACAATTGAAGTGGAAATGAGAGACATCAAATCCTAACTATTGTATAGGGCTATTGGATGAATATTACCTTTCAGAAACCCTTCTTTGCATATAGCTTTTATAGATATTGTTTCGAGATTGCATTGTGCCTTTAGCCCCTTACAAATTTCTAAGTATGTTGGTATGAATCCTTCACCTTAAAAATGATAAGAAACAAATAAGTATACTCCAATTTGAGGGGGAAATATCCTTTTACAATGAATACAACATTTTATGATCCTAAGATTAGGTCTCCTTAGTATATATATAAGAGACAAATGGTAAAAATATAAATAAATGCGATTATGAAATGTTCTATCCAACCGCCTAACGTAAAAATTAAACTAATAATGAATGTTTATTAGGGCCTTAAAATAGGAGCTAAGGTCTATAACATATGCCACCTCTTTTTAAAAATCAATTCCCTCAAAGATTGTAATTAATGGCGTTTCTTCATGAATTTCTCATTTTCCCATGTAGCTTCTTCTAGAAGCATGTCCTACCCCTTGATTAGTTACCCAATAATGGTTATATTTTGAAGTAATAGAGAATTTTGATTCATAAATTTTTCCAGTTCAAGAATCAACTTCCTTTCTTCATCTATTTCTAGAAGTTTTGTGTGCAATATCATAGCTTGTCCCATAACCTTTTTTAGGAAATATACATGAAAATGTTGATCACACACTTATACTGAGATCGGGGGGGAATCGATGTAGATAATTTTTAATTATTTAAAAATCCTTGAACCATAAGAAAAAAAATCGCATATGAGATTTATCAACGACAAAGCATGGAACACGGGATTCACATGGACACCCATTTAGGAGAAAACCACAAAAATACTGTTATAAATATTTGTAGGCACCAACCTATTGGAGAAACCAATACCCACTATTTAAAATATTAGTTAGCACAAAACCATTACAGACACTAATACCCACTACTACAAATCCTTCTAGGCAGCAACCTCCAAGAGGCACCAATCCCCATTCCTATAAATATTCATAGGAACCAAACTAATTCACTGAATTTTCTCGCTACTTATTCCTTTTCATGGTATGCTAGATATTTCTACCTTCACAAGGTCTCATTCTCCCAAAAAAAAATGTTTTTGATATCTTCCTAAGAACAAAATCATACAACATGCCACTTATCCGAATTTTCAAATCTAATTCTAATTTTTTTACGTAAGTCACTTGTGTATATCTCCTCAAATACATAAAAATTCAAAGTATTATCAATCCAATAAAATAAGTTACAATAAAAATTCTAAGATGGCCTATGGTGTTTCTATGTCTTAATGGGTCTCTAAAATTTCATAGTCTAAAACATCCTAGAAAATAAGTTATAGAAAAAATGCAAAATGGACCTATTTGAAGTTTATTTTAGGAATATTTAGAAACCCAGAATTCCATATGGAATATCTCTAAAGTTATAGTAAACCCACGTTTGAAATTTTTACCATATGTACCTAAAGTTTTCACTTCTATCTCCTCATGATTTCATAGTCTGAAACATATCAAAAAATAAGTTAAAAGTGAAAATTTCAAATGGACATGTTCAAAGAAGATTTTAGGAGCATTCAAAAACCCTAAATTCCACAAGTAAAATCTCAAAAATTATAGTGAATCAAAGTCTAAAATTTCTAGCGTAGGTACTTAGAGATATTTCCTCCATCTCCTTAATATTTCATAATTTGAAACATCCGAGAAGAAAAGTTATAATGAAAATTCCAAGATGGCTCATTCAATCCACAAATTACATTTTTTCTCCACCTTTAAAACTCCAAGAGTATTCCCCAACTTCTCTTGCACACCTTAGATCTCTTGTTGCTTGGATGATTTTTTTTCATGTAGAAAAAAGTCGTAATTTTATTCATAAGATAAAATTACATTTTGTAGATGCTAAAAAGCATATGCAAAAACACTATTCTTGTTTTACATAGAAAGCAAAAAAATAAAAAATAAAAACTATTATTTTCTACCTTTCTTTTTCTCCACCTTACGCCATCCCCTAGAGATGGGGTTAGTAGTTACAATGGAGAGCTGATTTTCTGTTATAGTTATGGGAGAGTCCTTGTTCAACTCAGATCCTTCTGATCCATGAGTTCTCTTGTTGCCAGTTATTTCATTTCCTGTTGTTTGGGGATCGTGTTGCTGCAATGGGTTACTGGGGGCTTTCTATTTCTTTTGCATGTTGTGCTGGATTTTTTGTTCATCCTTTTCTGCTTTGTCTTCTGTAGTGTCTATTATGTCTTCTTCTTCTTCCAATGGCTATGTATTTTTCCATCCTTTAGGCTTCCTCTATTACTTCTTGTTCCAATTGGGGATGTTCTTTGCCTATGGACAAGCACTATGAAGGTGGCCTATTTGTAGGCATCCTCGGCATTAGAATGTTGTAATTTTGTAATCCAAGGATTATATCCACTGAGTGTTATTAAAATTCAGTGTTATACTTTCTGGTAGCTGCTGGCTGAGATCTACCTCAACACATATTCTGGCGAAGGGAAATAGTCCCTTTGTGAGTCTGTATTCATCAACCTTTAGAAATTTCCCTAGGGTATTCTCTATAGGATTTAAAACCTTGTGGTGCCAAAAGTGTAGTGGAGGTTGTGCAGCCTAACCCAAACTGGCACCATTGGTACCACCATTGTATTGGCATTGAAATCTGGAAACCATGGCATGATGAAAAGCCCTACGTTGCCCCAGAACCATGGCCCCTGATTAAAGATGTATTCCTTTTCCTGTTTCGTGTTGAATCTTACAATAAAAAAACCTTTTGGGCATAAGTAAATTTTGCAGTTTGATGTCCAAGTAGTGTGGATCCAGTGGTGCAGATCACTAGATCTGAGCCAATACCCATTGAATCTACAAATATATGAGTGGGAATATAGATCTGAGTACAGAGCATTTACCTCAGGCATTACAATGGTGAGCACAGGATTCTCCATTTTTTGTTCAACAATGTAAGGCCCGAGAAGTAAAGGGGTTGTTGCAGGATTGGATTGCGCTTTCCCTTTTCCCTTGAAAACATCTTTGAAGGAGCCTGTGTTCTTGTAGTTTGTGTTCTTCGAGCTGGTTCTAGAACATCCACCTCTCAGACGGAGGTTGATGATGATGGTCGAATCTATGGTTATGTTTTAATCCTGGAGGGTGTAGTTGTCTTATAGGCTGCGTCCCGTGTAGAACATATTTTGACCCTATTCTGGTATGCCAAGTAGGTTCTATATTTTATTCCGTATATCCTGGATGTTGTTTCCCTTCCATAACCTTAGGCAGTAATGTTTGCCTTCTGGTGCTTTAATGAATAATTGTATGTAATCCTCCTCTCTAGGGTTTAAGTCCGACTGAGTTTGCCCCTAATCTGTCGTCTATTTCATCTAGATCTCATACCCTAGATCATCACCATTCTATTTTCCTGACTGGTGTTCCTCTGTGGTTTTGGCCTAGGAGTCAGGGCATAGGGGTATCTTGATGGTTGTGTGCCCCTAGATTTGGATCTTGTGTGGTCTGCTTGCCCATTCCAAGAGACATTCTACTGTATAGTTCCCTGATTGAGGAGAGTTTATCCATATCAGAGTCCATGCAGTTTCAATGCGCACCAGATCTATAGTGCTTTTACAAATCCCCCAGAACTTGATCAAATCCGACTTCCTCTGGACATTTGCATGTTCCGTAAGGTAGTTAACGACATCCATGAAGCACATATCCATAGTATTGTGCCCATTTCCATCTTGGGGAGCCTTTGAATCAACCCAGACAATCCCCTTGTCCTTGAGATCAGGTTTCTTCAAACCCTCATCCCTCCTTTTGACCTTGGAAGCACTCTCTCAGTAACTTCTACCCTTGATGGCATCACCAGTCTGTGTTATAATAGCTGAGTCAGGGTTGTCTTCGAGGTCGGATAGGTTGTCTATGGTTGCATGTCCACATCTGGGCTTATTCTCCAAAAAAGGAAAAGTAACACAAATCCAGAGCTAGCAGGGAGGGTAGGCATACCACACTCTGGAACCAGTTGTGAGACGGAATGCAGGAGAAAGGGTGTGCATCAATGGCACAACTTTCCATTTAGGCATTGAGGCATTTCAACCTAGCACTGCGACATCTACGCGTGCTGGAGCCATCTCTCTCCTTCTCGATGAGGTTATAGTTATACACGACCACAAAACCATTGTTTCTTGGATGATATTCAAATTCACTTATCTGTATTTTATTTATAGTATTTATATGTTCACTAATGGGACCAACTTGTAAAACTTATTGGATTTACCTATACATTTCCCACTAATTTGACCAGACAAAATCTTTCATATCTCTTCATTCCTATCGAGTTATAGGGAGTTCAATATACCATTATAAAGGTATCAAAATAATATCTTTAAAAATATATCATAATCTCCCATTTGAGTTGCATATTTAGAATAAGGAATCCTTCAAAGATAGGGTATCTAGACTTGGCATAAAAAATTGGGTACCAAGCAATATTTCCAACAATCTTCATCTTGCACTTATATAGGAAATCTACAGTCTCTATCTTTGACATCAATTAAAAAAAAATTCCAATGGTCTCTATTATGTCATTTATTGAAACCCTTGTTAAATTTCACAACAAAATTATAGTACTCCCTATGTCTACATTCTCCTTGTATCTATAATCCTTCCTCTATCTACAACTTCTCCCCCTTTAACATCATTAGAAAAGGTCTACTCTCCCAATATTTTGCTTCCATTTACTAAAGATATGAGAGGGATATCACTCCCAAATTTTGTCTAAGATATTCAAATGTTTCTCTTAAAAGGGTTTAGGTAAAAATATATGCAACCTATTCCTTGGTGATAATGTATTTCAACTTGACACTTTGTTCAGTTACTTGTTCTCTTAGGAAGTGGTACTTTATGGGAATATACTTCATATTTAATTGCATAATAGGATTCTTTGAAATGTTGATTATGCTTATGTTTTTGTAGATGATTTAGTTTGTTTGATCATATTCTACATTTATATCCTTCAATTCCTGCTTCATCAAGAGAACGTGTATGCAACATGTTGTTGTTGCAATATATTTGCCTTTGATCGTGGATAGAGAGATTGAAGTTTTCTTCTTTCTCAACCATGATATTAGATAGGTTCCTAGAAATAATTCTCCTCCACTTGGACCTTTATTATCATTAATACTTCCTTTCCAATCTACATCTATATATGTTGTTTTTTTTTTTGAATCTAGGATAATCGGTAACTGGTGAGAGCTATCCTGAACAGACCCAAGATCAAATCTAACTGGCTGCCACTATAAACCTAGGCTACGTGCAACCGCTTGCAAGCCACACAATAGCAAGTAACTTATGCCTCAACAAGAGTCGAGACGTCCGCTATGGGGTCGCCTACTCTTCTAGCTAAGACACAACAGGTATTATGTATATATATATATATATATATAATATATATATGACCTGATATAATATATATATATATATAATATATTATATATATATATATATAGATAGATAGATAGATATAGATATATATACTCAATGAGATTTGAACACTCATCTCGTGGGTTTCACCCAGCGAGACTCACTGCTAAACCCCATATCATTGTATTCTATAGAATGAATTCCTTACTTATTGAATACCACAATCAAAACTCCAATGTGCCCTTCAAATATTTGAATTTTATTTTTGTTACTTGAACATGTGTCTCCTTTGGTGCAGATTGAAATATTTGAACCAATCCTATTTTTTGGGTGTGGAGCCTAATTATCTTCTTTATTCAGAGGTATCACCGCATTGGACCCCAGTTCATAATGTGGTGGCAATGCCACCCATAATATTTGTGCTACAAGAGGGGCCCAGGGGATCCTACTGCAATCTTTGGGAGCCCCCCTGGTGGGGGATCGGGGGAAGCATCCCCGAAGCTAAAAATAGATGTAAGATTGCCTTGTAAAATGTTGTAATTTCATAGTCAATCTAGGTCATTCATTAGGTGGAGATTTGATGGTAGAAGCTATGTTTAATTTAGGGTTTTTTGCACTAAAAGGTAACCCCTTGCTATATATGAGGTTATTGTATTGCATCTATGTAGAACTGTATTCTAAGTGAGAAAGAGAGAGAAGATTGTGTGAGAGCAGAGACGTAATTACATCGTAACTACTGTAAGTTGTATCTCTTCAGTTTTCTAGATAATATAAAAGGAAGGACTCGTTGTTTCTCTGTGGATGTAGCCCAAATTGGGTGAACCATGTATATTTGTGTCTCTCTTGTTTTATGTGTTTTCTCTGTTTATTTTTCTGCAATATATTTTATGTGTTCCATTGCTCTATAATATATAATTTTGTAACACTATTGGTTTCATTATTTATGGTCTTGATATCTCCACATATAATAGGTTTCCAATAATTAACATGTATATTTTTTTATTTTCTTCTAGTGATTCATCATCTTTGCTCAATTTACATCATGTGATTACGGGTATATGGATACGTACAAAGTCTTCCATTTTGAATTTATTTAACATATCCTTGACGTAATTGGTCTATGAAATTAATATGTCTTTTTTTGGATAGAGAAATTTATAAACCTAAAAGGAATGGAAAATCTCCAAGCATGGACATCTCAAATTATTTTTGCATTATTCCTACAAACTTTGGCTCATTCAACGAGCATCACTTCCAAAAATGACATCATTCACATAAACCAAAATGATTAACATATTTTCATTTTCCATTTTGTTGTAAATATTTTTATCTACAAGTCCTATTGTCAAACCTTGTTGTTGTAGGTATTTGTCAAGTCTTCAATACCAAGATCTAGGAGCTCACCTTAGTACATAGAATTCCTTCCTCAGTCTCCATACATGATCTTTTTTTCCTAAAAATTGAAATCCTTATAGATATTCAACATATAATTCTTTTATATTTAAATTTAGAAAGGTTGGGTTGACATCCGTTTGATAGAATTTGAAGTTCTTGAGACACACATTTGTCAAAAGCATTATGATTTCTTCTATTCTTGGAACTAGAGAAAAGGATTCTTTAAAGTCAATACCCTAAACTTGAGCACACAATTTAAAAACAAATCTTGCTCTATTTCTTATTACTTATCCATCTTCATTCAACTTGTTCAATACCAATTTTATACCAATCAAATTATTGTCTTTTGGATGGGGCATGAGTTTTCATGTGTTAGAATAATGATCACACTGAGATGGGGGTTGAATCTGTGTAACATCCAATTATACCAAATAAAAAAAAATTACGAATCTAAAAGAATGATAGAGGTAAACATAATAATCACATCAACACATGAAAACATCAAATTTACATCAAAACCCTTGTAGGAGAAAACTACAAATATTTTAATCTGCTTCAATCTTTGATTATAGTAGTTTACAAGCACAAACCCCCAAAATAGATTTACAGGCACCAACCTCCAAAATAGATTTGTAGGCACCCACCTCCTTATCCAAACTATTGTGGACTAGTTTTAACAATCTTTCAAATAAGATCCACAAGCTCAACATAAAACACTTCTTTGAAATCTGATCATATCAATACAGTTTCAACCAATTATTTAAACATCAATAGTAGTGCATCCTTCATTTCTTTCATCAAAACTAAACTTGCTCATATTTTCCAAAACATTTTGAAAATAATGGAATAAACACAATTTCTTCTTCTTCAAAACCTATCCTCACGACTTTTCATGTCCCTTATATAGATTACAAGGAAATACAATCCATTTCCTTTTGTTTTCAAAAATAAAATTTCTCGCAAATTAACACATAAAACATTATAAAAATTTATCATTCTACAAATTGTATCTTTTCTATCTATTGCATAAAGAATGCACCTTTTCAGCATGTGTTCTACTAATGATTTCGTGAACCATTCAGTTGACAACTCATCAAGAATCTCGAATTTGATGAAGCAACACTAACGTCTCCATTCATGGATATGATCAAAAATATGGGTCACAGTATCTTTCTTCAGGCATGTGAGCAAATGAGTGCCAGTTTCATATCGAACCAACAATTGGAAGTGGGTGAGGAAGGCCATAGCTAAAGAGTTAAAGTTAGCATAGGTAGCTCGAGGCAACTCGATATACCATTTTTGTGGCAACACCTGTTAAGGTTCTCTAAAAGAGGCGGAGACGGATAGAATCATCAACATAAGTATTTGAAGAGCACCATAAGAGATATGTAATCACATGGGCTTGTGAGTCCTCTTTAGAATTTCCCTCGAACTTAGGACAATCACTCGGGATTTTAGTAGGAACTGGAGGCCAGTAAGGTGAATGAAAAATAGGATCATTGGTAAGCATCGAGACATCAGGTAGTTCCAACGTAGCTAAAAAAAGACAATTGCAGATTGAACGGAATATAGCGCTTTTGAGGAGGCCCAAACTGTGTGTTCCAACCTTGTTAGTAAGGATTCTGCCCCCACAGTGGAGGATTTTGACCATACGGGATTTGATTTTTCCCCCACTAAGGGGTACCTTGACAATATGGTGTAGTTTTTCTAGGGTAGGCTTCATATTGACCTACCATAGGCCATTGATAAGCATTATACATGGCATACAAATTGTAAGGTTGTTGGAATTGTTGACCCTGGACTTGAAGAGATGACCCTCCTACTGCAAGAGTTTACCTTTTGTTTGCAAGGGATGACGTTGTTGATATACATATTGAACTTGCTTCAGAGGTTAACTTTGCTGCTGAAAAGGTTGAATTTTCTGTTATAAAGGTTGACCTTATTGCTGCAAAGGTTGGCCTTACGAATAAAAAGGTTGATTAGGTTGTTGAACAAACTAAGTTTGTTGCTACCAAGGTTGTTGATACTGCTGTAAAGGTTGCCCCTACTACTACAAAGGTTTCCCTTACTACTGTAATGGTTTCCCTTGTTGTTGCAAAGGTTATTGGACATTTCCTTGGGATATACCTTGAGGGTATTGATAATTTCCAAATTGAATCTAACCATATCCACCAACAATAATGGATTAACCAGGCTGGACATAAGCTCCTGCTTGTGGAGTGTAAGATGGATTGATGAAGGCTTGTGAACCATATGGGACATAAGCCTGTTCGAGTGTAATTTGAGTTGTATAAGGTTGTTGATACTAGATATTACCCTACCCGGATGGACCAATAGGGTTAGGAACACGATCATAATAAGGTTGATTGACTCCAACGATGTGAGATTGTAATCCACTCACATGGGTTTCACCCAAGACAAGAGGAATGTTCATATTCCCCCCCCCCCCCCCCAAACAGTGGTACATTTTTTCCACTTGATGGAGGGGTGGAAGAACTGAATGAAACCTGACCTGAATTAGTTAGTTGTACCAGAATGGATGGTTGAAATGACAGTACAGGTTGCAATGGAATTGTAGGTTGAACAAGAACTGGCATGACAACAGTTTGACACAAATTTGAGAGGTCACATTTGGAATAAACGAACCAGTAGCAGGCATGGCATTTGAAGACCAAATGGGATTTTGGTATAAAGATGAAGCACTAGGAGTTCCTAAAACTAACTAGGCTAAGGTTGTATAACCAGGTGGAAACATAGGCCCACTAGTTTTAGGAAGTGTGTGAGGTAGGACTCTTCATGTAAATGGAAATCCTTTTGGAGGAAATTCATACCCTTGTTCATCATCGACATGAGGAGTATGAGTAGCGGAAACTCCCGAATGACTTGAGGAAGAGGTTGGGATCTCACCCTTTGAATCCATGGGTGTAAACAATTTGTGAGGAGGAATCTAAGATGTACGAGGAGATAACTCCAAAGGAACACTAGGCCGATCGTAAGGACTGTAAGGACACTGAGATATCACAACAGGATCAAATAATGGATTCAGTGGATATAAGACAAATCTTTGTGAACTCTCAGGTGTTTTCAGATCAGATTCTTGAGGTTATAAGGAATATGAAGGTGGTGGATGAGAAGAAAGGGGTTCAATGCTCGAGACAATCCCAAGTTAAAAACCTTGAGCTTTAAGAGACTGAGGAAGTTCCAAGTGAACTCCTTGTGAATACCCTTCAATATCATAAAATGAAGGGGAACTTTGGGGTGAAATCAATGGTTCAACCACGATGACTTTCTCTCAAGAGTAGAAAAAGGAGAGGAGATTCGTTGAGAGTTGATTAAAAATAAAATTCTCAAGGATTTACTCAATATTGGGCCAAGATGCAATTTCATGGGTTTAACATGTTAGTATGGACAATTATTTTTAGAATTTGAAACAAAAACTTTTCCTTTTCATGTTTTAAGAGTCGAGAAAAGGATGAAAATGTGATTCTATTCGCTTTTGTCGGTTTAGTGAGCTTGAAAGGACAAGTGCTTGACGATATTTACAAATTTAAGGAGTCAGAAAAGATCAAAATGACTACTCAGGTTAGTCTAGGCAAAAGGGGTTACCAAGTAACCGTGAACTGCAATAGACACCTTAGCAAATAAATTTACTAAGGACTTTATGTACGCGCAGGCAATATCCCTAACTATTGTTTTCAGTGTATCATGTTTACAGGGTGGCAAACTCGACTTCTTATGGATAAAGGTTTGCAAACTATGAAGGTCTCCCTTTATATACTTAATGGCACGGGGAGCACAAGTTTGTGCTAGCATTGTCTAATGCAAGAGTATTGTGAATGACAGCTGCTAATTTTTAAAGACACTGGAACATGTCTTTAGCATAGACCACTAAGAATGAGCGTTAATGTTTCAAATGCTCCTTAGATTAATTGAGGTAAATTTTAAGTTTATCTTTGAATTAAGTTTCAGTTTTGAGGGCTCAACGATGTCACTTGTTCCTAGAATGAAACTAGATGAAGAAAATGAAAGTTTTCAATTGATGAATGTTATTCTAATAAAGGAAGAGAAACAACCAATTAGTGCATCAAACAATCTAAAAGGCATCAATACAATTTTTCAATGCAATAAGTAAAGATGAAATCTAATCTTTCATTCTTCTAACAAATGCAATGCCATGGAAATGAAAAAAAAAAATTCTTTTTCACTAAAGATGCAATAATGATCTTCCTTTCACTTTAATTCAATCAATGCAAACTATTGCAAAAGAGAAAGAGAAAAATGCAAACAATTCACTAATCATGAAAATCTCTTTCACTTTCCGATTTGAATGCAAGAACTATTTCGAAAATACTTCAATGATATACACTTTCACTTTTTGAAACACAAGAAAAACAATAACTTTCTTTCAATTCAATAAAAACAAATAATTTTGTAATCTATTGCTTGTTAATGGAACTAAAGTGACTTTCAAAGCATCTACTTGAAAAGACACTAATCAAAACAACTTTCTACCAAAGAACCAAAAGTGACTTGTAGAAGATGTCCACACGCAAAAAGACTCTTTGAAAAAGGGTAACTGATCTCTGAAGAACAGATCAATAAGTGAATGAAGGGTGACTTAGAAACCCTAGGAACCCTAGAAAGCAAATCAAGCTTCAAGCACACTTAAACCAAAACAAGAGGCAATTGCAATTAGAAAAACATGCCAATAGATACAATGACACTATAATCACACTAACAAACCACTACTAGAAGGTAAAAAAATGAAATCGAGAAGAAAAAAACTAATTTTCTTTAACCTCTGAGATAATCACACCTGTCATAGGCAAAAGAGTGATAATCACAACTATAATTAGACATCCACGATGTCATCACAACTATTAGGGAAAAAACCATGATGGTTGAGAAATATGAGATAAAAACAAAAAATCTTCAAGATAAAAAAAAACTAAGAACCTTCAAGAAATCTCTAGTAAGTGAATTAAGTTGCGGACAAAAAACAAGCCTGAAAATGAACGGTTCATCAAACTCAACACAAAATACGGATTAAGAATTGAATGGAAAGGATCATAGCTTCCCCAACAAAGTCAACATTTTGTTGTCTAGGTAAATCCTCTCTACGGATAGAGATGGTCACTTTAGCCCAATTAGTGGGACTAGCAACCTAAGTGACAATCTACTAGACACTTTCCTAAGTTACAATTGAAATGAGAGACAAAGAAGATGGCCTACCTTGTTCTGATGCTATCTTGATCTCCTTTGTTGAAGACCTTGAATCACTTGCGTCACTGGCTCGTTCTTACTGCTTAAAGCGTTTATGCACTTTCACAAGAGATCAAGACACAACAATGCATGCAAATTTACAAATAACATATTCAAAAGAAACCTACTTAACTAATCAAGGAATGTTAAGATAGATGATACATGAACATACACATCAATGGAAAATGAACCAGCAGTTGTATATTAATACAAAAGAAAGGGAAGCATACAACCAAGCCTTGATATTTATAGGCTCTCCTTGAATGAATTTCCAAGTACAAGCTAATCTCTCCAAGCACTCCTTCTCCAAACCAAATGAGTAGCATATAGGTACAATCTTGGCATAAGGGTGAAAATAGACATAGACCAACCATTTGGGAATGGTAGAGGATGAATATATAGGTTAGGAAAGGGAGTTAGGATCTCTCCAAAGATAATAATAGGCCCTCATCTCAAGGAGGTAGATCATAGTGATAAAACCAAGAGGCCAAGTTGGGAGAACTCAACCTCATCTATGCCGAACAACCTCCATCTCACTGCTTTGGAAGCTTCTAGATCGCAAAGCTTCTCATCCTCTTTCGAAAAATTTCCTTTTCAGATCATCACGAACATACAATTAAATAGATAGATGCCATCACGGGTCAAGTATAATACAACAAATTACCATCATGGTTTTTAGTTTCATAAGAGCGATGATCGTCAAATTAGGGTTTAAGAGCCATTTCCTTTAGGGGAACCTCAAGGTATTTTCCAATCAATGTCTTAGGGAGGATCTGAGCTGCATATATGAATGAGTACACTACATAATGATCATGTTTTGGGAACTTCAGGGTATGTCACAGGGAAGCGCAAGAGGTGTGACAAAATATTGTGTAACATATGCCTCCTAAAGCATGAAGGTAGAATGAGGAGTGATTGCTAAGATGCTTTACGAGCTTTTGAAGGGATAAGGACAAACACTATCAAGAGAGCTGCAAATCATGGATGCAAATACATATACATATTTGATATCAAAACATGAATCCACGGTATGGACACAGCCATCTGGATGATAAGGACTATATGAAAGTATCCATGGTATGGGCACAACCATCCAAATGAGAAGGATCATCTGTAAATCTAATATCAAAGGTATGGACTTAGCCATATGATATAGAAGGATCATCATAAATGTAAAGTCCCATGGTATGGTCCCAGCCATCCGTATAACAAAAACATGTGCACAATCATGAATACCACATAACTACATGCAGCCTGATTCATATTAGATAAGACTCGGGTTCTTGCGCTCCATCCCAACCTGATCAAAGTACGATTTCTAACATGTGAATGAATGTGTCGAAGTCGAACATGCTAGAAAACCACCTGAGTATTGGCCAATGATGTGAGCCATTAACAGGTATGAGAGAAACCACCAATGATGACAATGGATCTCAAAGTACAACAGTACAATTTGTGAAATGTGATAATGAAGTCTTGGGATGGGGTCCCTAGGTTAGTTTGGGGTTAAGATAGCCCAAATTTTGGTACAATTTTGTAAATAATGTAACATCTCTATGATTTATGGATGCGGAGCGTGTAGATGATTAGGAGTCAAAGGGGCTTAGCCCCTTGTTCGGGATAAATTTTGAGTCGGTTTTTGAGATTAACCCATGGTCCACAGACCATGGCGTTGTATGAAAGAATTATATAAATAGTGAGTATTAGTGAAAGGAAGAGGGAACTACAAACAACTAAGTGGAACTAAGATAAGGAATTGGGTTGATTGAAGAAGTTAGGGTAGGAAGACTCTGCTTCTTGCGCTTAGATAGGAAAGAAAGGCTCCGCAGTTGAGTGCGCGAAGGCCTAGCTAGAGTTCAAAGCTAAGTGCGTGAAGCCCTATAGCTATGCGTGTAGGGCAGTTTGAGTCTATAATCTATGAATTGAGATCAATAAGGACAAGTTTTTGAACAACTATTGAGTATTTCTATTCATATTTATTTATATTATATGTCAATGATGAATGATTTGTTTTGTGAAATATTGATTGAATTCTACGTGATTCTCTTGAATAAGTCTTAAAAATGTATGCAATGCATGTTTAAAAACTTTCACAAAGACTCTGGTGATTCCTCTATGTTTATTAATAAATTAAGTAGATTTGCGTGAACACGAATTTAGTATTGCTTTATAATGTGCATAAGTAGGTAAATCGACTATTAAAGTTCTGCAAGGATTGATCGTAGACCTTTGCGAAGGACTGAAGGTTGTTTTAAGAGAGTTGTGGTGACATGCCCTAGGAGTGTATCGATATGCACGAAGCTAGATCTAAGGCACTAGAGACATCACACTAGTCTCTGGATCCAAAAACTTGGTTATTTCATCCCCCCATACTACTTCGGGTGAGACTGCAGCCTGTGTTACATGGGTTGTTGCTAAAAGGGCTAGTAGAGTAGGGTTTTGTTGGTTGGTGCAAATAACTCTGAACCTGGGTCAAGAACCCCTAAGCCAAGAAATGGTTCCCTTTTCGGGACTAAGATTTGCTTGAAAGACATGTGTCATGTCACATCATTGGAACTCGACCAAGAAATAAATTGAAAAGTGGTTGGATCAGAATATTCATGAGTTCATGGCACAAGAAAATAGGAATCTGTGCCTATCAAAGGAATATTGGTTGGATAGATATTTGTATATAGAGATACATGAAATATTCTTCTCCACCTTCCCAATTGACATGTACGAGTGGTTAGCCATGTTGACAGACAGTCAAGGAAGGTGGAAGCTCGATAGTCCTATAGTGTGGACTCCATAATTAGTGTGATGAATAGAAGCCTCTAAAAACAAGATCATGCAAGTTGTCAATCATTGGCTTGATTGAAATTTAGGAGGATTTGCTACATAATTTGTAGTTGATACCTCAATTAGTTATAGCGAAGCAGAGCAAAGATTCTTCAAGGGATTGCGAGTTAAGTATTTAAGATCATTGAACACTTGGATTAAAATGTTTTTATGTGAAAAATGGGTGATACCATACCTTGATGTTCAGGTCTATAAGAAGTGGAAGATTCTTTAGAAATCACAAAGGATTAGGACCAGAGTATATCCCCTTGATTGGGCCTCCTTCAAGTGATGACAAAGGGGCCGGGTAGACTACGTCCCAAAGCATTGTTCATCTAATCACTTAGGGGATTCGTAGAAAAACCATCCATCCACCCCACCTCTACCTCCACCTCCACTGCACACACCTTCGCTCGCCCCTCCACCTCCACCTCCACCCTTAAATATGGTGAATGCAATGAAGATGTTGATCGTCAAGGGCATAGAAAGTGAAGATCCAGAGTAGTTCTGGTTTGTTGTGAATTTTGTATGGAAACAACAACATATTACTGATGACAATATAAAGAAGGTACAATTAGTTAACGCTTTGCAGGATCGCGGACTAACATGGTACATTAAGTATTGTTCTGATAATCTTCTTGTGATGATAGTAAAGACTAAGACGACTTTCAACAAAGAGTTTAGTAAACCTAAATCTGACTCACAGTCATTAATTGCATTTAAAGAGATCATGACGAGGGTCGAAGAAATTCCTTGGGAATTTGATTAGAGGTTGAAATGTCAGATTAGAAAGGCTAACATGTAGATCGCAGATAGCCAACTTCAGGAATGGTTTATAGCATTGCTTTTGCCCCACTTGAGAATTGCTCTATCACAACAGAAGATATAAACACACAAAGAAGCCTTGGAGATTGTAATGAGGTTACATGCATCACCTATTCAGAATACGAGCCAGGGAGTACAACAAATCCACTCACATTGTTACACAAAAATATCATCACCTTGATTATTTACAGTCGGTATGGGTCTATCACCACCTATACCAGCCTCCTAAGCAAGTCTCAAACCTCAACTCTTCAAAACAAGCTTTAGAAATGAGAGAAAGACATCAAAAAACCAATGTAAATCTGGTTCCGCACTTTCTCTCACTTTTGCCTGCGGGCCCGCACCTTTTGTTCATGATATCTGCGTACTTATATGCTTTGTATGTTAAAGGGAGGGTGCGTACCCCTATGAAAGTCAAAAGGCGCAAGTTTTATCTTAAAAAACTCACTTTGGGTTAATTCTAGATGTTTCTAGAAGGATTTTTGACGTGGATTGTTCGCTTCAAAGTGGTTCATGTATCCCATAAGAGAAGGAGCTAATCCCTTGTTAGGAGGAGCTATCCCTTTGAAGGAGGATTCTATCCCTTTGAAGGAGGACCTAGTAACTGACCTCCATTGCACTATAAATTGAGGCATTGGGTTAGTGGCTCGGGAGGGTAGAAGCTGAACATTTGAGGGTAAATGCTAGTGAAATCAAGACTTCCTATTTTAGCTTAAGAGGAGAGATCACATACCTTTTTGGCCTCATTGGGGAGTGAGTTAAGCTTGTCAAAGTAGAGGATACTTCTTGTTGGACCCTGGGAGGAGCTTGTACAGCGTCAAGGCAAAGGTTGTAAGGTTCTTCTCTTTTGAATTAATACAATAAAGCTCATTTTTTTCAACAAGTATCTCATGTTATTTGTTTCATGGACTCCTTGAATTTCATGTTAAATATGTTTTATAATATTGGATATTCAGGTGCTATTTAATCATTTGCCTTGTTTGTGCTTGCAGGTTTGCGACAAAGGATCGAAGGCATCTCCGAACTTGCGTTGGACATGAGGTAGGCCCTTAAACACATTTGTTTGCCATTATTTATAAAGCACATTTAGAGAAAGATAGTGTCTGGTTGGTTTGTTTGTCATTAGGTCTTCATTAGATTCTAGGAAGGTTTGTCTTGTCCGCAAGATCGACTCATTCCGCGTGACAAGAAGACGGGAAGTTAAATTCTTCTTTCCACGTAAGTTCATCACACAAGTAGCATAAGCCAAAGGAAAACAAACAAAGGTATACCCATTCTATTAATTCGAATGATGTTCATAATGGAAAACAACACACAGATTTAAATAATGTGTTGAGGAATATGTTTCCATGCACCTTTTGCCTTTCATCTAACCATTGTATAGATAAGTGCAATAAAAGGAAATCAATCATCAAGAATATGTTTATGTCTACTGGAATTGAGACCGAAAACAGAAAATATTATCCAAACTTAAAGGGAGGTGGCTGAGAGGAGCTCAAAAGAACTTTTGTAGTCACTGCAATATCAGTGGGCACTGGGTCGAGAAGTGTTGGAAATTGTTTCCACAACTTCATCCTAGTAAGGGCAAGCAAATCATGCAAGCACAAGAAGAGGAAGCGACAAAAGAAAAAGTGGCGCAAGATGCGACCATCCTTGAAGCAGCTTCAGAAGAAGAGAAATTTCAAATATAGGGTTCATTTACCTGGTTAAGTAAGAAATGGGCGGACCATTTGTGCAGCTGAAGTTTGTTAATTTCTGTTTTGCACTAGTTTCATATCCCCATAGTTGGGTAACTTGTAAAAGTGATGTTCATAACTAGTTTGGCTTGTTGATAGTAAATTTGAATGGAAAATTTAGGAGTCAAGTTTATTCCATTTTGTAAAATTCTTTCTCAAACCATCGATTTTAAAACTATTGTATGAGTAGTTGCAACACATTTACTATGTTCCAAATGTGTTTAGCACTCAAGTTATACAAGTATTCACTATGTGAGGCTTTTTTTGGTTCATTTGACAAAGTATTTTAGGACCTTATCCATGATAAGGATTTTGCAGATGAGCACTTTGGAATTCTTCTTGGGAAGGATGTTGTTGTGGATGGCCATAGTGACATGGACAAGTCGAGAAGAAAATTGAAATTGCCAAAATATCAAAGTGTCAGAATCTTGATAAGATTAGCTTCAAATTAAAGAGCTCATTATTCGGAATCCAACGGTGTGAACAACACTCACATCTGAGCTCGTATGCAGAAATTAGAGCAAGTCAAAGTTCAGGTTTGACTTGTCCAAGTGGCAAGATTTGTTGACATGACAAAGGTCCCAGTGAATGGGGAAGCGCCAAGTGGTAGGCTGCCATTGGGTCTCGCATATGACATATCAAATGAGTTAAAGAATCGACCCCCAGAGAAGTCAAGGTTGCGATGCGATATATCACAATTGCAGAGACGGGTTGCAGTTTGCGATAATCGCAATCGCATATCGCACCAAAACCCCGCTGATATTTATGTTACCAATGATTAACACCGATTGTGATTTTGATAGTGTCCCTGGATGAAATATTCTATATGTTGTGGTTTATAACTCGTCGGGTTCGTTGGATCGCCAGATCACATATTGAAATGCATTAAGTCTTGCATACACAAGACCCCTGGTTATCCGGTGATTGCGATGAGTGATAAGTCCCGAATGTGATGCAACTATAGTTTATGTTTAATCGTTCATCGCGTCCACCGATATTGCATCATGCATCTCTCATTTTTGTTCACATACCTTGCCCACAGGTTTTTCCATCGATTGCGATATCTGATAGGGCTGCGAAACCGTCACCTTTTCTACCGGACTACCACTTTGCATGTGAACGCTCCGCCTTAACTTCGAGATGGGCAGGGAAGTTGGTGGGACCACTGATTTTGGCAGAACTACTAGTTTTAATTGCAGATAATGAATTTAACTAGCAGTAATCCAGATTTGGAGAAAATTGTGGAAAGACTGACAGAAGTCATAACTAAGGAAATTTTCGACCAAATGGGATGCAAAAATAGGCTAGATAGCCATTTTCGGGAATTCTGGACTCATTGGAATAGATTTCAGGATCAAAGGATCACTTCTGGATATGACTTTTACAAAGTGAATCCTATGGGTGCTCTGGTCAACCAGAGCGTTGATTCAGTTTATGGAGGAGTATGAAGCTGGAGATGACCTTGCAGGTGTCTTCCAGCCTCCATGTGTTTTCTGCAGCAACCATTACAAGAGGTTGTAGCTTTATTTCTTCTTTGCTCTATATGTGTAAGGAGAAAGAGAATTATTTAAGTACTTCAATTGGATTGTAGTACTATTTATGCTCTTGGAAGTTGGAGTATGGGGTCTTGATTTGACAGCCCTTAGCTTGTTGATTGTTTCATGACTAACTATAGGTTGTCATGTGTTTAGAATGAGAGTTATTTGCAGAAGCATGTTTCCTTGAAGGGGAAACTAGCCACTCTTTTTGTCAGCACAGTTATGTACTCTTTATTACTGAAGAATTTTGAGCATAATGAGAAGGGGTCATGCCTTTAGAGCTAATGCAAGGAGATGTAGCCCAGGAGGGGTGAACTCCTTTAACAATGGTCAGTGTATTACTTTTTGATGGATGATTCCATTCAATGTTTTGGTTTCATGTTTTAAGTTTTCTTCATGAAACTAACTTAAGTAAACACACCTAAAATTCATGTTTTTACTTGTATTTTGGAGTACAAACCTCAAGCACATTTTTATATTTTGAATTGGTGATCCAAATTGGATCCATGAAAATTATCAAAGTTCTATGACTGTATCAAATCATGACAAACTTCAAAAAAATTGTGAACAATAAGCTATCAGGAAGACCTTTGGACAGTGGCAGTTTGTAGCCAGCAAGGAACGATGAGGACCTCAGTCAAAGTGCGCTGACCGAGGCCCATGGAGACAGCGCAGGACGCAAACTAGCAGTTAGGAAGTTCGGATCAGAAAATGGAGGTCGTTTTTGATGCGCGATTAGTGCTAAGGAAAAACCTCTCGAAATGGAAAGGCCCTGAGCACTTGGTCACAAGGGAAGCTGAAAACCATGGGAAAAGCGCTAAAACCAAAGGCCGGTCCCGTGCTCCAAAACCAGTAGAATATCGGAGGTGTTTTGGGTAGTAAGTGAAATTGTTAGGAGACCCAGTGATTCCATACAGCGAGTGATGTGTGTCTGGTGGATGAGAGAGAAAATTTCCTCTCATCACGGGCTAACGTCCGAGCAAGTCAACCATGCGATAAGAGTGAACACCATAGGATCTAGCGGCTCCAGATCTAACGGCAGAGATTGCACCCGATATGATCGGATCTAAAGGGAGAAATAAGTTGCGGTATATAAAAGTCTGAAGTTTGATTTGACCACTGAGTTGGCGGATGAATCATTACATGGATTAACTGAAATACCGAACTGTTTGAGGAAGAGCTGGCGCAGTTCATGAGAGGACAAGTGGCCACTTCCCTGTGAGACGTTACACAGTGGCGATGATGTAGAGGCAGGGAACTCCAAGTGAACAGCGGCAGGTGAACCGAAGAGGTGGAAGAGGAAGAAAATAGTCATGAGACAAATTCGCTTTAAGCCATGAACAAATGAACAGACAAAGAGAGAGAGAACAGAGGAGAAAGGAAGAAGGAGACAGCGAGACAGAAGCAAGACGCAGAGAGCCAAGCTGACCTGCAGAACTAAGGCAACATCGAGTAGAGAGAAGGCTTGAGAGGTTCAAGCAATCCCTGTGAGGATATATGTCGGGAACTGAGTACCAAATTGGACTCTTCCCATTAAAGACCATAGAGGTCAAGACTTGGTAAGGAAGAGTTTGTGCACTCTAGTGGTTTGGGGAATCCAAGAACCACCCTACTAAGCATCCTCTGTTTCAAGATACTCAAATTGAGCTCCTCGTTGCAAAAACTCTGCTTTAAAGACACAATAAAAGAAGGCCACCACTGAAAGTTGGACTGGAGATGTAGCACAGGAGGATTGGGTGAATTCCTTATTAATTTGTTGTGTTATGTCTTGCTTGTTGTGTTTCTCTTACTGTTTTCCATTTTCCAATGTCTGTGTATTTTGCAATTTGATCGATCCGTTGCCTAAGATAACATAGACACACACCAGCACATGAGTCTGTAATACCTTCATTCATTAATTAATTAACTGAGATCACTCACAAGTTATTTTTAGATCAGGTGGTATCAGAGCTTTAGGCTGTTAAGGTTAGACAAGCTTGTGTTGGATTTAGCTGTTGAATGCTAACTAGATCAAAGCTCAAATTAGGAGAAGGAGAGTTGGTCGAAACTAATCCTGAAATCTGGGAGAGTCTATCCTTGGAAGACAATGTCAGACGAAGGTTCTATGGGGCCAGACCATCAATTCATAGATAGTTTCCTAGCCATAAAGTCCATGGTAGAGGAAATGTATAGGGATTTTAGGAAACACAAAGATGAAGATTCATCAGGCTCCAAGCAAGACAAAGGAGAAGATGAGTCTCACTTCCATGACCACTCAAAAGGCAAGGGGAAAGAAGAAAGCTTTCTCACACCTCCTAATAGCCCTGAACATAAAAAGAAGGCATCTTTGATTAAACTAGATGTTAAATTTGAGTTACCTATATATGATGGAGAGTTGAATGCAAAAAGTTGGACAATTGGATTAGACAAATTGATGTTTATTGCAGAGTGCAAAGTATCGACTCAGACAAGAGAAAGATTCAGTTGGCAAGCCTATGCCTTGGAGGCACTGCCTTGGTTTGGTGGGAAGGCAGGACCCAAGCTCACATGAAGAGACATGGTAAGACCAACTCTGTCTAGAGTGAATTTGTTTCTGCAATCAAAAAACAGTTCTATCCATTGGCCTACATGCAGCAAGCCATGATGAGCTGGCAAACTCTTCGACAGATGAAAGGGCAAAGTGTACAGGGATACACTCAAGAATTCAGAAAGAGAGAATTGATTCTAGGAATCTCAATAGACTCACCTGAGACTCTGTTGAAGTCCATTGGTGGTCTACACAGCTACATGAGGCACACTATCCTCATGTTTAATCCCACTAGTATAGATGAGGTATATGTACAAGCTTCTCATCTAGAAGCTAGAGGAAATAATGGAAGTCCCAAAGTTGGGGGATCATCCCAACCCACTGCAACCAAGAATAAGGAGAAAAGAAAGCAGAAATGGAAAGCAAGGAAGGCTAACACTACACAGAAAAGCAAGGCTTCATGCACTCACTGTAAGAAGGATGGGCATGATGATGAGCACTGTTGGATTCTGCATCCAGAGCTGAGACCTAAGAAGTTCGAGGGCAAGAAGAAGAAGACTACTGCAACTATTCAGAAAGATTTGGGGTCAGACTCAGGAGATAAAACAACTATTGCAGCCACATGTATAAAAGGTAAGAATTCTGAAGCATCTGCTAGTAATTCTGCACAATCTACTATTGATGAAGAAAATGAGAGAAAAAGACACGAGCTTTTCCATATTCGAGTTATTTCCAAACATCAAAAGATTGATACTTTGTTTGATAGTGGCTCACAAGTAAATTTAATTTCTGAAGCAATTGTAAATAAGTTGGGATTACTGACTACACCTCACAAGAAACCATACCCATTAGGATGGTTAAATGATAAAGCACAACTACAAGTGACTAGACAATGCAAACTCAAGTTTTCTTTTGGCTCAGCATTTGTAGATGAGGTTGAGTTAGACATAATTCCTTTGGATATATGTGGAATTGTTTTAGGAAGTCCTTACTTCTATGACAGAAAAGCTATTTTCTATAGAGCTGAGAACAAATATCTACTTGTTAAATATGGAATTGAATACTTTGTAAGAGCTCATAAGCTCAAGAATAATTATACTCTCATAAACTCAGGGCAGATGAAACAAATGATAAATTCATGCAAACAATTCTTACTGATGGTTGTAAAGGAAAAGAAACACGATAAAACCAATGAATTTGACGGTTGTGATGCTAAACAGCAAGTTGATTTAGAAAAAGTTGTTTCAGAGTATGTTATCTTGTTTCAAGAACCTAAAGGTCTGCCACCCAAAAAGGAAATAGTGCATGACATTATTTTGTAGCAAGATGCTCCATCGCCTAACATTGGAATGTACAGGTTGTCCGCTTTAGAGAACATAGAAATCAAGAAGCAGGTGCAGGAGTTACTTGAGAAGGGGTTCATCAGACCTAGCACATCACCATGTGGGTCATCAATCATTTTGGTGAGAAAGAAAGATGGCTCGTGGAGAATGTGCATTGATTACCGAGCACTGAACAAGATAACAATAAAAAATCATTATCCCCTTCCTCGCATAGATGATCTTTTAGATCAATTGAAAGAGGTTGTTTATTTTTCCTAGTTAGACTTGCATAGTGCATATCACCAGTTCAGAGTTGCAGAACAAGATGCATGGAAGATTGCTTTCAAAACAAGGCAGGGATTATATGAGTAGTTGTTTATGCCTTTTGGCTTAACTAATGCTCCTACTACTTTCATGAGATTAATGAATGATGTACTCAGACCTTTTCTTGATGATTTTGTTATTGTGTATCTGGATGACATTCTGATATTTAGCAAAACATGTGAAGAACATTTAAAGCATGTTAAGCAGACACTAGATGTTTTGAAAAGAGAAAAACTTTATGTTAAACTCTCAAAATGTGAATTTGGCAAAACATCTTTGAATTATTTGGGACATATAGTAGGGGATGGTGAATTGAAGATAGATCCCTCTAAGGTGGCAATCATTGTAAACTGGCCTAAACCCAAATCTGCTACAGAAGTCAGGAGCTTCTTAGGAGAAGCACAATATTGGAGAAAGTTCATTTCTAACTTTTCCTTAATTGTGGCTCACTTACATGATTTAACAGGATTGAACAAGGTGTTTCAGTGGGGAGGCAAACAGCATAAAGCCTTCGACACCTTGAAAGAAAGGATTAGTACAGCACTAGTACTAGCATTGCCTGATCTTCAAAGACCATTTGAGATCCAAATGGATGCCAGTGACTATGCCATGGGAGCAGTGTTGACACAACACAATAAACCCATATGTTATCATTCTGAGACATTTAATTCTGCAGTAGTTAACTATCCTACATATGATAAAGAATTGTATGCATTAGTACAGAGTGT
>APFE030289867.1:605756-627878 GCA_000404065.3 Pinus taeda
CATGGTGGGTATTCAATCCAACATTAGAGTCTATGAAATCATGATTAACATTTCTTTTGTTCTCATCATGAGTTTCCTTTACTACCCTTTCACCATTAGTGACCATTTCTTGTAACAATTTATTCAAATTTATCTTCAATTCTTCCATCTCATCGTCCATTCCATTCATCTTAGCGTCCATACCATTCATCTTAGCTTCCATCTTAGCATCCATGCCATGCATATTAACTTGCATGCCATTCATATTAGCTTCCACGCCATTCATCTTGGCTTCATTTACCTTTAGTGAGAGAAATTTGTTGTACTTGGTCTTGTAATTTTGATATATCATGTTGCATTTCTTCCTCTTCTTCATGAATCATGCTAGAGCTTTCACGTTGCTTACTAGGTGTTTCCATTTCTTTCTTCGGGGCATTAATTAATGCTAATAATTCTTCACTATTCCCTTTGAATTCATTTAAACTAATTTTTCAAACCAATCTTATGCAAAATTTAAAAAAAAAAACTACACACATTTTTTTCACTTTGTAAGAGCTCGATATTGAATCTGTTGTATCTCTGTAACTACGAATCTCAAATATCTGAAATCTCGTCCTATGGTAGCCCTTTGAGTCCCCTTTCTAACCCCTCAAGTATGATCAAGATTCGATTCTCCAAGGAAGAGTTATTCCAAATCTCCCACGGTGACCTGATTATAGACTAGTTCAGTAGAGCGAACTTGTATGACGTGCCGAGTGTCACTGTTTCAACCTTAGTACCTAAAACTGATACACCAGAAACTACAGGCTGTCCTCTTTATGAAAATTCTTACGAAATTTCAATCTGATGCTAAAAACAAAATTTATGAGACAAGCTCTGAAATTCGGACCCGAAGTTCAGACGATTTCGGCTTAAAATCCAAAGCTCCAAAGCTCTAATACCAATTGTTATGAAACCAGCTCACAAAAAGATAGAAAAGATAGATGAACGCCTTAGAAATAAGCCTCTTCGAGGGGGAAACGTCCTTTACATTACACAAATGAACAATTCTTCGATGATTCAAATGAAAAAACCTCCTTTCTATATATAGGAGTCTAAGGGGTCACAATATAACCAAGCCAACCTAACAATAATAATATAAAGGCACAAAAATAACAATAGAGGGATTCAGTGGGGCACAATAATAACAATATGGGGACAATAGGGGCACAACAATAATAATAAGGGATACAACAACAATAGTAATGGGGGAATCACTAATATTATAGGGACCTAACAAAGAGCACCTCCACCACATCCGACATGTTCTCCAAACACTGCGGCGACACAAGCTTCGTGCCAATTTGGAGAAATGCACTTTTGGCATGACCTAGGTTCAGTATCTGGGATACATTATTGATGAACCGGGGGTGCATGTGGATCCATCCAAGCTCCAAGTCATTCAGGATTGGCCAGACCCAACCACTCTCATAGAGGTCCGCAGCGGGTCTTGCCAATTTCTACCACAGGTTTGTGTTGGGGTTCTCTGATATCACTTGGCCCTTGAGTCAAGTCACCAAAGGAGGAGTGAAAGAAATATTATTTTGGTCTAAATCTTAACAGAAGGCATTTGCAGAGTAGAAACATCGCCTCTTCTCTGCACCAATGCTCACATTACCAAACTTGCAACAACCGTTTGAGATCGAGGCAGATGCCTCTGACTATGCTATTGGGGCAGTCCTTACTCAACACAGGCATCCAGTGGCATATCACAGTGAGACACTTTCAGACACAGTCTGGAAGTATCCCACTTATGACAAAGAGATGTATTCCATTGTGCAAGTCTGCTGACAATGGAAGCATTACATTTTGGGGAAGGAAACGGTCATCCACACAGACCACCGACCCCTGCAGTTCATACATATGCAAGGGAAGTTGCAGAATGATCGCCATCAAAAGTGGTCCACATACCTACAACAATTCCATTTGAATATCAAGTACAAGAAGGGTAGCACAAATAATGTTGTAGACTACCTCAGCCGACCACCAATAATGGCATTAACCATCGTCCTCAACTCTTGTGGGCACGAGACTTCTGATTGGCCACTTCTCTACAAAACCGACCCAGAATTTGGTCACACATGCCATACGCTCTTGGAGGGTCAGTAAGTTCCAGATTTTCACCTCCAGGATGCTCTGTTATGCCATCTAGGACACCTTTGTGTTCCTTCAAGCGAGCGTGCGAAGATGATTTGGGAAGCACACCACAATCAGTCTACTAGGCATTTCAAGGTTAAGAAAATGGTGGCAGTACTTCAGAAGTATTTCTACTGGTCGAATCTTCTATATGATGTCAGGAAGTAAATCAGATCCTACATTGCCTGCACCATTTCCAAACCGACCATCAAGAAGCAAGGTCTCTATACTCCATTGCCTTCCTTCTACTAAGCATGGTAATGAATTTGTTTTTGTGGTCGTCGACAGATATCTCGAAGATGGCCATTATTACAGCCTGCAAGAAGAGTATCACGACAGAAGCCACTACTAAACTCTTCTTTGAATGAGTGTGGCTACACTTTTGGATCCCATAGTATATCATCTCAGATCGGGACAACGGGTTCCTCAGTACATTTTGGTCCAGTCTTTGTTCGATGTTGGACATCAAGCTCACTAAGTCCACAAATTTGCATCCCCATACTGATGGCTAGACAGAGTTCATTAACAAGATGATTGTACACATTCTGTGCATGTACAACTCAAAGAATCCACGCACATGGGATGAGAGCCTCCCCTATGTCCAGCGCAGCTACAACCGAGCTCTCCATAGCTTGACTGTCCACAACCATTTTCAGGTGGGCTTGGGATTCCTGCCACTATGTCCCATTAATGTGGCCATACCATTTGCAGTGACTTAGGCAGATTCAGCTCATATCCAGTCCGAAGCCGACAAGGAAAATAGCTTCATTAAGCACATTCAACACATCTGCCAATAGGTCCATGAAATATTGGACAAAGCTAATGCTAAGTACAAGTAGCGACATGATCAACATCAGGTGCCACACAAGTTCCAGGTGGGCGACAAATTTTGGCTACATTTGCAGAAGGAGCACCTCGCTGGGCCCCACCGCAAGATTCACCTGCTTCAATATGGGCCATACACCATCCCCAAGCATGTGGGAGATAGTTATTTTGAGCTCAGCATTCCCCCATTCCTTGGCTTGCACCTATTATTCAATGTGTATCCCCTTCAGCCATACTTTCCACCATTACTAGACACATTTGACATTGCAGAACAACTCACACCAACAAAGTTAAATCCATACTACATGGAAAAAGCTGCAACTGATCGGATCATGGACACGTAGATCAAGAACACTTGCCAGCAAAAGATCCAACTGTATCGAGTTGTCAAAGCTGGCCAACTCCTGCACCAAGGAAAATGGCTCACTAAGGACCAAGTTCAATAGAATTTTCCTCATCTCATGGAGGAACTCAACACAATGGAGACCATTGCTTCCTAAGGGGGGAGGAATTACCTAGGTGGATATTGGTGGCCACCCGCCTATTCCACTTAGACCCCCACCATTATTCTGTCATTTTTTTATTTTTTTTTCAATTTCCTTAATTGTAGCACAATTTACTATTTTTGGCAGTTTTTCGGGTCCTGAACTTCCAAAGCCGTTTTGAGGCCTTAAATGACATTTTTTTGGCAATATTCCTATTGCAAATTTCATTAAAATCTCATTTTTAGTTGTAGTTCTTGGAGAGATCTTTCCAACGAGGTATCATGCACATCAAACGTAGATAATATGACCAAGTTACGACTCCAGGAAGTTGGATGCCCAACTAACCCCAACGGGGCCCATAAACTCTTGGTGTTACATCAGCTCGGGTTAGGGTTTTGGTTGTTTAGGGTTTTCTCTTATTTTTCAATAATAAAAAGGCCTTCGAGCCTCATTGTAACTCAGTTCAGAGGCATGTAGCCGCCACATCTCTTCTCAGAGATAAACTACCATCGCCTGAGCTAGTCTCTCATTTCCAATCTATTTGTAAGCATATTTCATTATTTGATATTAATGAAAGGAAGTGTTATTTCGGCTACATCTCTGTATTTATGTTTATATCTTTAATTTTTTTCATTCCTGTTTAAATTCGGATCAGATACAACATGGCTTCCGCATTAAAGAATCAACATAATATAAAAGATGACGACTAATACAATTCCCATCACTACTAGAGTGTGCAATGGTGGTGACTAATAAAGAGAGGCACCTAACATCCTGTGCAACAAAAGAATAAATTCATAGTTGTCCACCACAGACTTGAAAATTACTGGATGGACCACATGAGGCCCGACATATATCTGAGTGTAGGCAAGATGACTCTTATTTGCAACCCCATCGGGACATCATGGAACTAAGGAAAATATTCCCCTCCCTTGGATAGGCTAGTGATAAAGTATATTTCCTCCATAGTGGGGCTATATCATTCCCCAGGAACAACATGGAAAGCCTGCTCCTGGGCACTCCATTAGCGGATTAGATGTACCAATAAGACAGAGTGTGCCTTAATGGGTGTAGCCTCCTTATAGTACTTGAGGAGTCCCACATTCCTTAAGAGCGCTCGGGTCGTTGCAGTAATAGGGTGAGGGTATAAATCCCTCTCCCTCTCTCTGGCCTCCCATGTTCAGACCATATTGTATTGGGTTCGCCTGTTGCTCCTACTGCTGTTGTTGCTCCCTCTATTGATGTCTCTGCTACATAATTGACATATAAAATACAATAGCCTCATTTATAAAATACAATTTTTATTTATTAAATGAAACATGTATTTATAAATATGAAACATAATTTCAATTAAAAAAACACATCAAGGCGCTCAAAACGCAGTCATGCATCGGCTCTAGTGTGTTGCCAAACATAATTGCACCGACATCGGTGTGCACATAAGTATGGTGCACCACTATTGGTTCACAAATTTAATGTTTCACAGTGGTGCACCACACTTGTGCACCAATGCGCATGTATAACCTTTTTGCACTAGGACAGAACGTTCAAGTTATTGAACGTACCTAGCTATAACTATATTTTTAAATATTATTTTTGCGGTGCGTTTGGAAAATATAAACGCACCAGTACTAACACACTAACATACAATTTATCGTATTCCTTGTGCATTTTTATTTATGAGACACACCACAACAAACATAGTGTATTATGTTCGGTCACCGAAGTGCGGTGCACCCTATAAATTCACAAGGTGCACCACTATCAGTGCGATCCGAATATATTGAATGCACCACGCAGGGAGAATTTTTTTTTCAAAAACAATGGAAAATTTAACCTAATTTGTAGATCTAATCCACTAAAAATTAAATTAGAGAGAAACATAGACATTATTTGGACATTTGGTCATCACGGGCATTGTGGACACATAATGGAGAAAAACAAAATTCAGCATGGTTTGAAAAAAATGGAAAGTCACGCAGTGAGCACGGTACGAAAGGATGGTGACCAAGAGAAGCACCAACATCAAGGCGCTTACATGAGGCAAGAGTGGCACCGGTGCTTTAGATATCTCCAACACTTTAAATGGTAAAAATGAAACTTACAGTGGGGAGGGTTTTTTTATTTAACCCTCCTCTGGTGCATTACGTTAACCGCACTGATGCAGAATAGATTCAAGAGCACCGTGTTCTTTTTTAAATTAGAAAATATTTCGCAGAGATTTTATTAGGACGTCCCAGGGGCATTCTAATACAGGTACCACACCGGTGCTTTATCTAGCTATAGCACCACTCTATTTTAAAAAATTAAAAACTGCCTAGCAGTGCTCTTTCGTCGACGCCTTAGGCGTTGTAGTACCTTTACCGCACCGGTGCATCACTGGAAAATAGCACCGCATTTTTCTAAAATTTTAAAACTATAGCAGTGCTACTTAGTGGTATGCATCGTGACATTTTAGTACATGAAGGGAACTGGTGCTATTGATTATTCAAGCACCGATGTGTTGTATTATTTAGCACACCGTGTTTTTTTATTTTATAAAAATAAATTTTCCATGGTGCACCATGTTATATGCAACACTAGTGCTTTTATGGATAGTAAAGCACCAGTGCGTTTGTTTATTGTAGACGCACCGTCCAAAAAACATTCGCTAAAAAATCAGCCCGTCCAACTCCGCTAGTGACCTCCACTACAAACAGATTTTTTGGGCTATTTTTAGCGGAGCTTCTGCAAAAACATCAACTAGAAGGTCTTTTCCTTGTAGTGTTGAGAAAATTTCTTTAAATGTTTCCTACATGGAGTATAATCTAATTCCCACCACTTGGAAGCTCTATCAAAGAAACAAAAACTTGCCACAAAGGGACTCACATTATATTACTTTACCATCCACAACCATTCCTCGGGATTGATTTTATTTTTGTCTACATCTCCACTAAATTTAGGTATCTCCATTGCTTCTTAATTCAATTCTAACCCAAACCCTTAAATTTAAACTTCAATATATTAAAAAGAACAATCTCAAATAGCTATAATTATTTTTGTAGTATAATATCCTACGTTTTCTCTTTCCAACAACTTTTGAATCACCTCAATTGGTCATCCCAATCAATAGTTATGATAGCTTGAAGTTAACATACCTTTTAAAGCCTTAGGGAGGAAAATACAATGATGAATTCTAAAAACCTATATCAATGGTGAACAAAGGATTCCAACCCTCACCATTTGTAGTATACCTAGAGGGGATAATATGGGGTATAGAGGGAGGTACCCAATGGAATAATGTAATGTAAAGATGATAAATAAATGGGCCATAATTAACAAATAAAGTGTTTAACCCATATTATTCCCCCTAGGTATACTACATTACCATACATCCAATACAATGGGCTTATCTCTTTATTCCATAACTACTTGTGGTCCCATGCAAAATATGTGTTAACCACTTTATCTGTTAATTATGGCCCATTTATTTACCATCCTTACATTACATTATTCCCTTGGGTACCTCCCTTTGTACCCCATATTATCCCCCCTAGGTATACTACACCATTCACCTACACACATAAAGTAACTGTGAGGTTCAAGTTTACATAATTCACGCAATGGGGCCATAATTTAATGGTTTGTAGGTTGGATCCCACATTGGGGTTGTGGAAAAAGAAGCAGGGACTGCAAATGATTCCTCATCTTCAGGGCACTGACATTCTTATTTGGCATGCAACCCTCACTGTTCTGCACAATTTCTCCTATTATTGCAGTTATCATCCCGTTAACGATCAACAAAATGTTCTCACGTCGAAAATTAACAAACACCATGCCTTCTCTCTCCCTTATGTCCTCCTTAATGAAGCCCTTGTTGAAATTTACGATATCTAACAAATGGATATGACCTCTCAGTGCTCTCTAATCGTCTTCTACAACTATCTATCGAGACAAATTTCAAAGAAGGGTGGGTTATGAATTCCCACGACCACTTATTTTCTTAGAAATGAAGTTTCATGTTCGTCGATCCTTAGTTTAGAGTCTCAAGTTTTTAGCAACTTTACCTTGTTTGGACACCTTGATTCAACATCCACATGCAACCTCATGTCTTCGAATGGACTATACACCATTGTCTTTTTCCCTTAATGGGGATATCAATGCTCTGCATGTAATTGCCCTCAAGGTTTTGGACGATCCCTCTTTCAAGAATGTTCAAGATCTTGTGCATAATAGAATGGATTCTACAGAGAGAAAGTTGGTAGATGTGAAGGGTAGGCATGCATATAGATTGATCCACAAAACCCTTAGATCTACTAATAAACCTAGCGATTGTGGGAAGTCTAGGTGGAAGAAGGTCGGCTTGTAGGTCCCAAAAGGAAGAATCATTAGGCTCCTTAAGGTTGAAATGCATGCACGGCATGTGGGGGTTGAATCCTTCATCCAAGGCAACTATGGAGGAAACAATGGAGGTTGAGATGATGATAGGTCTACAGTGGTAGTGGCCATGGCGTTGGTGGTTGCAGTAAGAACAGAAGCCTACTACCCTGCAATTTCGTGATCAAGCACCCTTGAACCTCGATCCTCAATTTTGTTTTCAAATATTTCTCAAACCTCTTTCTAGACATTCAGTGCTTCATGGGGTATTCCCCATAAATTTGGTATGGAACCTAAATCTCTCCCTGGAGCTACAACTAGGTATTCCCTCTAGCATGCAACACTTACTTTTTAAAGTTAAGTAGTTGGACAATTCTTCCCCTCTTTCAATCTATAGTATTGTTAAATATTTTATTGTCTTTATGGCCCTTTGTTTAAAAGGGGGGGTTGGGGGAAATCTGTTAAGCGGATAAATCGTTTGCAGACAAGACTGATCTCCCTAGTATCAATTGATATCTAGCAACAAGTAGGACAAGCAAATCTACTTTTCTATAAACATATTACGATTCATCAATAAAAACTAAGAGGTGTTTTAGACCCTACCTTAAGTCCAACGCTAGTTTGTGGCAGCCTTTCTCCAACAGCTTCAAAGAGTTTCATTTTAATAACCTACAAACACAAACAAGCACACATCAAAGAACACCTGCATAGCTAATATAATAAATCATGTTCATCATAGTGATCAAGGAGTCTATGAAATAAACCATTAAACACAGCTCATTGAGAAAAATAAAATTGATTGTATTAACTTTGACAAAGAAGAACTTTACAACCTTGGTGCCTTGATGTTGTACAAGCTCTTCCCAGGTTACAAGCAGGAATCTCCTCTACTTTGACAAGCCTCACTCTCCTCCCAATGAGATCAAAAGGTATGTAATCTCTCCTCTCAAAAGCTCAATTAGGAATACTAAGTTCCAGCAGCATTTACCCTCAAAAATATTCAGCTTTTCAACCTCTCAAGTAACCAGCCCAAAGTTTCATTTTATAGTGCAAGGGAAGGAGGTTACAGGTCCACCATTGAAGGGATGAAATCCTCCTTGAAGGGGATAAGCTCCTCACATCAAGGGGTTAGCTCCTTAAGGAATGGGATGCATGCACCCTCAAGGAGAAAACTTGTCAGCGCAAGATTCCCTCTAGAAGCTTCCAGAATTGACTCAAAGTGAGTTTTTAAGAATAAACTTGCGCCTTTTTAACTTTTACAGGGGTTCGCACCCATAAATGCATATACAGAGCGGTCAGGTGCACAGGGGACATGACCAATGGGTGCGGTACCGCAAGTAATGCTAAGAGAAAGTGCGAAACCAGAGTTTTAGATATTTTTAAGGACTTTCTCTCATTTTCAAAGCTTGATATGCAGAGCTGAGGTTTAAGACTTGCAAAGGAGGTATGTATGAGTGGTGATAGACTCATATTGATTACAGAAAGTCATGGTGACAATTTTTCGTGTAACAGTTTGCCCCCTAAAGTGGGAAGTCTATAATAGATGAGGATGGTTTTTGTCATCTAAGAAGAGTGAAGTACTTTATCATTTCAAGGATCTTCCTGTGGATCGCTGAGGTAGGCATTCCCATACTCAGATCAAAACTAACTAGAAACTATCTAAACTGCTCTGATACAGGAATGATTTTGTAATACATCACAAGTATAGACATATGTAGACACAGTATGGGCGCAGCCATTTGTTTATGAATAGTACATTGTATAATGAATAACAAAATTCGTCATAGCCTGGATGGTGGAAACTAGATCCAGGGTCTTCATTTCTACTCCCCAAACTAGTATGATTCTATCCATGTGAATGAATGTGTCGAAGTTGAACATGGTAGAAACCACTTGATTACCAGTCAATGATGTAAACTATTAACAAGTGTGAGAGGAACCGCCAGTAATGTCAATGGCCCTCAAAGTACTCAGTACAATCCATGAAATGTGAATGAATGAGTCGATTTCAAACACGTCACAGAATCCTTTGATCGAAGGTCAATGATGCTGTTAGCCTCCTGCTGCAGCAGGTTATTCATCTTTCGTGATCGACATGTTTACAGGCAAAATATGTCATGCTTTGCTTGCTGCAATGTTCCATATTTGCTACTGAGGCAAGGAGGGCACAAACCTTGTCCGCAAGCATTTGACACAGACCAGTGTGATGACCGAGACCCAGACGAGAGGAAGCACAAGAGTTCATTCTTCAATTGGTGGTACTTTGGAATGTCCAGTGGTTTGGTTGTGTCTATATCTGTGCTCATGTACATTCAAGAAGAATGTTGGATGGGGTTTGGGGTTTTATATCCCAACCTTGGAAATGGCAATAGCACTCTCTGTTTTCATGTGTGGGACAAGATTGTACCCAATTGAAAAAACCATGTGTTCAGAAGGATAGTTTTTGTGAAGTGGTTATATTCCAGCTATTACTTCTTATTATATTGTCACTTGTTATCAGTTGTGCATTTTCTATCTTGCTGTCCAAGGACTACAAGAACCAAAAGTATTTGCGACCTGATGATGCACATGGAAAGAATAGCATAGATTCTGCTCAATTTAATAAGGACAATTCTTTTGTGGCTGGAATTTTATAGTTCTTTACAAGTTTTGTGCTGTATGGTTACTTTGTTCCAATATCACTTTATGTATCTATGGAAATAGTGAAGGTAATGCAAGCGTTCTTTATAAATATGGATGTACGCATGTACTATGAAGAAATTGACAAGCCTCCTTCTGCTCGAACTTCAAATTTGAATGAAGAATTGGGTGAGGTTAGCACCATCCTTTCGAACAAGACAGACACTCTTACACGTAATGAGATGGAATTCTTCAAATGTTCAATTGCTGGTGTGTCTTATGGGACAGGTGTTACTGAGGTATAGAAGGTTGTGCCAGAAAGGGCTGGCAAGAAGCTTTCCTTTAATGAATAAGAAATCTTTTGTTCAACTCTTCAAAAAGGATTCAACTTGAGGGATCATAGACTTGAACATCTGAGGTGGCAGGAAGACCAAAGAAGATATATGATTCAAAGATTTCTAGAAATTCTTGCCTTGTGTCATACAGTAGTTGTTGAGGGGGAACCTAATGGGGGAAATATCAAATATGTTGGAGACTCACCAGATGAGGCAACTTTTGTTTTGGCTGCTAAACAATTGGGACAGAAACAAATACAACTGTAGTGACTAATTAGCAAGGGAGTGATCATTCCTCAAGTCATGCCTTGTTTTATGGATCTTCTTGCACTCAGGAAGAGTATAATTATTTTAAAGTTTTGTGCACTAATCTGTCTAGGATTGCAAGGGATAATATGCTTCCACCTGAACGACAAATATTTGGGCTATTATCTAACAAAACTATTATTTCTGTTTTAAGCATTGATGCCCAACAGAAATCATTACTCATGTTACAATTTTCAAACTGCCCAAACTGCTCCAAAACTTTTGACAGGGGAGATGAAACATCTAGGCTAGATACAAATGACGATAAAGAGAAAGAAATTTGTTGTGCTTGCTGGGCATCTGCAGATGGAAGTATCCTTGTTGTTGGTTACACTGATGGAGATATCTTGTTATGGAATATTCCTTTTTGGTTCTTCTAGTAAACACCAGCATGAAGGCATCAACATGTGGCACCTGTGCGCCAGATTTTGTTGCCACCACCTGGCACATATCGTCCCTGGGTGGATTGTTTTCTGACTGTTGCTAATGATGCCTGTGTGGCTCTTTCATCCCTTGAGACATTAAAATTTGAGAGAATGTTTCCAGGACACGCTAGCTATCCAAAGATGGTGGCTTGGGATGGTGTCAGAGGATATATTGCTTGTTTATATATGCAGCTTACTACTCATGCTGGTCATAATGATGTTTTGTATGTTTGGGATGTAAAGTCAGGTGCTCGTGAAAGGATTTCGAGGTCCTGCAGCACATTCTATGTTTGACAATTTCTTGAGGTGTATTCACATAAATGCCTCTGCAAGCAAAGTACTTGGTGTATCAACATCTGCATCGTCGCTACTGTTCCATTCTAGTGAAAATTCAAATCATTATCATGATAGCACAGTAAAGCTGGATGAGGATGCACTGACATCAGCTGGTTCTGAAACTTCAGGTGCAACGGGAAGCCCAACTAAATCAGTTAATTTAGCTACTAAGAAAAGTGGATGGAATATTAAGAAGTCTAAAATGGTCGACATTAAGGTCGCCCCAGTTGCATCTTCATTTGGAGATGCTATTGGTAGTAGTTACGTAAACCAATCTTCTGCACAACAGGTCCTTAAAAATAGAATACAACCTATCAAAGGGTCCTGTCCTTTTCCTGGTGTAGCTGCTTTGCAGTTTTATCTTCATTCATTGATGGTTCCAAGTTTGGGACATTTGTCAACTTCTGAAAATCATGAAAAAAGAAATCAATAGGCTGGTTTGTCAGAAGGGAATTTTCCCAAGATCCTCACTAGTCAATGAGCATGATATGGAATAATTGAACAGAAAGGGCCTTGTAGAAGATGATGGAAAGCGGACAATTTATGGCTACCTTTCCAAACCATCAGATATGATCCGGATTAAGCCATCCATAAGTAAATGGTCAATTGAAAGCTACATGAAAAAGGTCTTGGAATCCATGAAGAGGAGACACAAGTTCATCTATATGTTCAGTTAGTGTGAGATGATAAATGCTTTATTTGGTTTGACTGATGGAGGAAAGATTCAGCAATCAAATTGAATTAGAAGAAGGTGAACTACTTGAGCAGAGTTGGGAATGTCGGTCAAATGATCCAAATCATGGCCAAAAAAATGCAACTGATTCATGGAGCACACAGGTCTCAATATCTGTTACTAGTACAAATTCAAATGAGAAAACAAATGATATCTCTGGAAATGGGCATGGTAGGGAGCATATCACTCCTATGCCATAGCGGTATCTTCATTTTCCTGTTAGCTCTGTAAATGGATTGCCTTCTCAACAATCTCTTCCCATTGGAGAAGCTTCTTTCAATCCATTTGCATTTCACCTGCCAGCTTCATCTCATGTGTCAATTTCAGGCACTTCCATATTTTCACCATACTATTGCCCATGTCCTCTGCGGGCATCCTCTTTACAATATACAATAACTCCCCCATTTTTGCCATCATTTCCAACTTAAGCTGTTAGCTTACCCCCCTCCAACTTCGTACTTATCTGTTGGATCCTCTTCTGCATTTATTCCTCCCCTGCCACTAGATCTGCATAATGTCAGTTTCTCTCCAATCCCATTGTCGGTTCCATCATTGGTCAATATTCCAACTCCACTGCAGACTTCAAATTTACCATCTTTATTGAGTGACCCAGTGGTCAGAGTCCCATTACCTGTTTCATCATTTGTAACTGTGCCCACTCCACAGCAGATATCAAGTTCCACTCCCTTTTCTCGGACCCCATTGTGCACATTCCAGTGATAGATTTTCACTCCTCTGGTCAGGGTTATCTTGTAAGTGCAGGGCCCTCAATCTCATCTGCAATATCTCCAATTCTTCCTGGCTTGCTGAGCACATTGATTCCTGAATCAGGCCCTGCAGATGAGAAAGAAGATTCCCATGCTATGCAACTTTTAACCAGCTTAAGATTTTCATCACCTTGGAGAGGATCTGAAGGTGAAAGCTGCCAGACATCTTTCAAGTCAAGCTTTCCTGCTTTGAGCAAGCATCAGAATGAAACAGAAAGCTTGTATGTCCACTTTGAAGCTCTACGTAATCTGGGAGAACAAGAATCTCTTTATAATCATTGCTCTGGGGTAATATCTGGCACATTAGGTAATCAGAACAACATATGCTTCAGTGTACCATCTCAGCAGAGTGGGTCGTTATTGGGAATTGTACCCACTATTTTGTCAAGTTCGAACTTGTCCTGTTTATATGATGTATGTCAGGATGGGAAATCTAAACTAACTACGCTAGTCACTGGAAGTCGGGGCTCTATGGTGGTTCGTGCGATCCGGTGGTCTCATCAAATCTGTTGGCAGGAATTAATCAGAGATCTTCAATCCATAGTGATGCAAATTTGAATTTCCATGTAAGAAATAACATTAATGGACCACAAAATACATATGGTTTTTTACAACTAGAGGAAGCCTCTTTTGATGAAGAATTTTCAATGGAGGAAGCACAGGATGTAAGGACACAAGCCTTATGGCATGAAGATACTGGGCGAAGGCACCAGAATCAAGATAGGCCACCTATTCGCGGCGCTATCTCAGGTCCTGAGCTTGGATCAGCAGCTCATTGTCTTGTCGTCAATAGTCTGCAGTTAAAAAGCAGTAGTTCAGGACGAGCTAAACATATAGTGCAGCAACCAGCGCAGGGGAAGCAGTGGCTAAATAACAATTTTTTCTGATAAGGTGTAAAATTCAAGAACTTCCTTCAATAAAGTGGGTCCCTGAACTTGCAAAAGCAGCAGTTTTTAGGCATGGAATACGTGGCTTAGTGATTGATCCATACAAAGAGTTGGATCATCAGCGTCCTTCTAATCAAACGAAAACTGAGTATGTCAGTCAGATGCTTACGAAGGTGAAGCGCTTTGCTCAGCACCATGATTGCCATGTCTGGTTTTTTGCTCACCCAAAACAGTTACAAAATTGGCATGGTGGTGCTCCAAGTCTCTATGATATTTGTGGCAGTGCGCATTTTATCAATAAAAGTGACAATGGAATTGTAGTTCATAGAAATTGGGACCCTGAGGCTGGCCCACTTGACGAAGTGCAGATACTTGTAAGGAAAGTGCGAAACAAGATAGTTGGGAACATTGGTAATGCATATCTATCTTACGATAGGAAAACAGGGGAGTACAAGGATACTCTTAAAAACGACTTAAAAGAGCACTTCAAATCAAATTTCATATTCGTAACAATATCCAGATACAAGCCTATCTACAGGCAAACTCTAATTGGAATGTGTGGCAAATGACGACTCTTCAAAGCCGTAATACAGTGCAGAATGTTTTGCAATGGCAATGTGGCCGCCCAACTACAATACAAGAGCAGACTGAACAGTTAGTGGATGTTCTAAGAAAGTTGAATAGTCATCAACCTTTGATCACTATCATCAAGCGCAGTTTGGACTTTTGCCCTCAAAGTGCAAGAAGTATTAGTACAAATGCTATGTCACAGGCTGTTGTTCGGAAACTCTGTGAATTGATGTGCCAATGTCTGTTGGAGAGAATTTTGCAGAAGAAAAAAATGGTGAAGAATCAAAAATTCAGGCGTTGCCATATGTATTGGCACTACATGCATTTTGTACAGTGGATCCCACGTTATGTACACCTACATCTGACTCATCACGGTTTGTGATCACTCTTCAGCCATATCTGAAGACCCAAGTTGACAGTCGTGATGTTGCACAGCTACTTCAGAGTATCATTTTTGTAACTGATGCAGTCCTTCCTTTACTTCGAAGACCCCCTCAGCACCACCTGAAACTCAGCAGCCTAAATCCTTCTGGATTTGAAGGGCAACTCATCAAACTGAAGGGACAGCCACCGCTACAATATAAAAAGGCAAAAATTATTTTTTAAATCTATGGAACTGCCTAAACGATACCGACAAAAGGATTCAAAGCCCATCTTTTGCAGAAGCAGTGTACAGAGACACATATGGGTATCGTTTTAGTATTCAAGGCGCAATTATGGCCAAATAGCCAGTGCATCACAAGAAATGACCCATACTTAAACTCAATTTTGATGTTGTTGCCTGCAGTGCAGCTTAAATAGATATTTTATGCATTTATTTCAGTACAAATTAGGTTAGAAGCAGTGACTCCATCAGATCTATCTGAGATCTGTTTGTTATAGATATTTTGCCTATTTAAACAACGTTGTTCATTGTTCAAGGGTGAGAGTGGTTGATCGATAATCTCATTTGAGACTTGCGTTGTATGCTTTGAGAGATTTAATAAACAGAGATTGCTGGAATATCTTGTGTTTGGACTGTTTAATGTGGATTCGATGGCTGAAGAATAAGATTATAGGATTCTTGTGCTTCTTCATGGAATAATAAGTTTTTCTCATCTCTTTCTATAGTTGCTATGTTTGCTATATCATATCTGTGTCATGATCTAAAATTGCAGGAAGAAAGAATAGCTCAGATGTCACCTAGCCGTGCTCTGTCCTCAATTCCTGTTATTTCTCTATGTTTCCTTCTGAAATAGTTATGAATATGAATACTTGTTCGCTCATATCTACACTACTTCCTCCATATATGAATATTGTTTAGGAATTTCTTAATTGCTCCTATATAATGTTCACTCACCTTCCCTCTGTTAGCATAATGAAAGCTACTTAGCTGTCTTTCATTCCCTGACATCCATTTCATCCTCATTCCAACCTGATATTATTCCTTGTTTAACTATTATGCTCTGTAGTTTCTTCTTTGCCAAACAAAACACACCAGCAGCCCTTAATCCTTGACTCCATGCCCAATGCTCTAAACTTCTTATGCTTCGCATGCCAACTCTGCCTGAATAGATCATCCATCCCACCAAACTCAAACAAAAACCCAAGTGCATCATATCTAGCCTAAAATCATTCCCTAAACAAAGCTAAATCCCAAAGAGAGAGCCCTCTCTGACTGCTGGTAGGCTAGGACCGGCAGTCCAAAGCTTGGTCTGTGGTAACCTCGGCCGTATCCCTTAAGGAGCCAAGGGACAACCTGAGCAATAACATAATGGCGACTCCACTAGGGACCTGAATCATTTTGTTCATCACTGTAAACGCCGTTTTCTGGAGAAAGTGCTCCTTTTCTTCAGAACTTTTCATGTTTAGTTCTAATCTTTGATGGTGGACAGAGATCAGGCACTCCAAAGTTAAGGCATCCACCTGGCGACTCCACTTCATTTTCAATCAAGACTCCATTGAGGAACAAACCAATTCTACAACCAAATAGTCCATATTCCAAAGCATTAACATCAAGGCAGGATGATTGGGTTCGTGGAAGATATTTCATTTGATGAGGCTTTAGATGAATTCAGGGAGAGTTTATCAGAACTTCAGCTTGATGAAGAATTTTTCAGATTGGTGTTGTTAAAAACAGCAGGACGCCCGCATAATCTTTTTCTTGATTTAGTTGTTGAAAGATATGAAAATGAAATTGAACTCTTGCAATCTCAAATTCAGTCATGTAATTTTCGCGATCCTAAAGAATTTTTCCAAAATCTTCCTTCCCCAAGTCATGAGGAAATGGTACTACCTTTTGACTTACAGATTGAGGATAATCATGCTTTCAAGGCAAAGACTAAAGAATTAGTTGCAGGGATTATTACTGAGGATGCAACTGTTCCATCCGACCAAGAAGGCCTAGAAGAAACTATCCCACATGATGTTTTTATTGATCCTATAGCATACTACATGGAACTTCTTCTTAACTCAAGTTCCTTAGCATGCTTTCTCTGTGAGGACCAAATACATCAGCAACGGCCTTTCTATGCCACAATTTTGATTATGGGAGCACATGACCTAATAGTGCTTCCAATTTCATTAACAATCAGTCAGCCAGTTCATCTCTTTCTACAGTTGCTTAAGTGGCTGCACTGGTTATTTGATTTCACCTAACAGCAAAGTAAGTACTGATTAGAATAGGTAGGTAGGATTAATAAGGCAGCCGGCAAAGGGAATTTTGCAGAGAACAACAACAATGAAAGATTAAGGCATTTTGACCTGCTGCTCTTGACTTTTCGCAAGGAAAATCCATCCCCAAGTGGAGCCATTGTTAGCCTCCTACTGCAGCAGGTTATTCATCTTTCATGATCGACATGTTTACAGGCCAAATATGTCATACTTTGCTTGCCGTAATGTTCCATATTTTCTACTGAGGCAAGGAGGGCACAAAACTTGTCTGCAAGCATTTGGGACAAACCAGTGTGATGACCGAGACCCAGATGAGAGGAAGCACAAGAGTTCATTCTTCAATTGGTGGTACTTTGGATTGCCCAGTGGTTTGGTTGTGTCTATATCTGTGCTCATGTACATTCAAGAATAATGTTGGATGGGGTTTGGGGTTTTGTATCCCAACCTTGGCAATGGCAATAGCACTCTCTGTTTTCATTTGTGGGACAAGATTGTACCCAATCGAAAAAACCATGTGTTCAGAAGGATAGTTTTTGTGAAGGAGCTAGAAAAGATTTGGATGAGGTTCAAGATTGGAGTACTATTATTGGGGGAACAGATCAAGATGCAAATGCTTCACGCATAATTGTAGGTGCAGCATTAGCTATTTGGTATCCTAGCCTAATTAAATCACATTTAGCTGTTGCAGTTGCTCCTCAGCTTGTCAATTTAGTCATGGCTGTAAATGGCAGACATAGTGCCACTGCAGCTGAACTCCTAGCAGAAGGGATGGAGAGTACATGGAAATCACAAACTGCTTAAGATATACCTCATTTAATTGGTGATGTCTTCCTTCTTATTGAGTGCCTAAGTGGAGGAGTATCTGCAAAAACAGGTTCTATACAAAATCCAGTGACGGCTATGACAATACAAAAGACTCTGACAGGAATTCTTCTTCCAAGTTTGGGGAAGGAAGATGTGTTAGGATTTTTGCATGTTGTTGAAAATCAAATCTGGACTACAAGAACCAAACATATTTGCGACCTGATGATGCACATGGCAAGAATAGCATAGAGTCTACTCAATTTAATAAGGACAATTCTTTTGTGGCTGGAATGTTATAGTTCTTTACAAGTTTTGTGCTGTATGGTTACTTTGTTCCAATATCACTTTATGTATCTATGGAAATGGTGAAGGTAATGCAACCGTTCTTTATAAATATGGATGTACGCATGTACTATGAAGAAATTGACAAGCCTCCTTCTGCTCGAACTTCAAATTTGAATGAAGAATTGGGTGAGGTTAGCACCATCCTTTCAGACAAGACAGGCACTCTTACACGTAATGAGATGGAATTCTTCAAATGTTCAATTGTTGGTGTGTCTTATGGGACAAGTGTTACTGAGGTACAGAAGGTTGTGCCAGAAAGGGCTGGCAAGAAGCTTTCCTTTAATGAAGAAGAAATCTTTTGTTCAACTCTTCAAAAAGGATTCAACCTGAGGGATCATAGACTTGAAAATCTGAGGTGGCAGGAAGACCAAAGAAGATATATGATTCATAGATTTCTAGAAATTCTTGCCTTATGTCATACAGTAGTTATTGAGGGGGAACCTAATGGGGGCAATATCAAATATGTTGGAGAATCACCAGATGAGGCAGCTTTTGTTTTGGCTGCTAAACAATTGGGACAGAAACAAATACAACTGTAGTGACTAATTGGCAAGGGAGTGATCATCCCTCAAGTCATGCCTTGTTTTATGGATCTTCTCGCACTCAGGAAGAGTATAATTATTTTAAAGTTTTGTACACTAATCTGTCTAGGATTGCAAGGGATAATATGCTTCCACCTGAATGACAAAGATTTGGGATATTATATAACAGAATTGTTATTTCTGCTTTAAGCATTGATACCCAATAGAAATCATTACTCATGTTACAATTTCCATACTGCCCAAACTGCTCCAAAACTTTTGACAGGGGAGTATGCATTGCCTATGGAGAATACAATCAAAACTACCAAGATTCTTGTATCTTTCTTTACTGGAGGCATGGCAACAGAAAGATTTTATTAATAGAGATGGTCAGATGAAGTCAGATGACAACAATCGCTATATTTGTGTCGGGACAGCATGTGTGTATCATGTCAATAGTAGATACTCCGATGGGCATATTGAAAGTGAACTAAGTCAGCAGGTCACAAATTAATGGTAATAGCAGTTCAGATGTATCAAGAGAACAAAACTGGGGTCCTCAAATTAACAGAATAAAGAACAAGTGGACATCTCCAACTGGAGTCGAGAAACTGGAACAAATACTTCACCATATTTTAATGTTCGGGTTTCATCAAGGCATCCCATCAAGCATCTTCCCTTCGGCACAAATATTCGTTCCTTTCTTCTTAATTCCAGTAGTTTGCATAATCGAAATGATTGTAGGATCATTGAAAGATAAGGTTAAGAGTCTGGGGAATAGCCACAGGAAAGCATATCTATAACAGCCTTATGACTGTCACCGGAAAACATAATTTGTAGGACTTCAAGAGCCATCTCCCGATTAGTTAAGAGTTCATCTAGATGTGTAATTGCCTGCTGTTGTAAAGTTTCAAAGCTTTGCTCTTCAACTCCTAATGTAGATAATAGTGCAATGATTTGACGATTCAAGAAACAAGGACGAAATCTCTTCCAAGAAAGAACTTTGATATTAGTATTATTCGAATGATGCTTCCACATACTTAGCCGGAGAGAGAGCTTGTCAACTGATGTCGGGTCAACTGCTACAACACCTTTGTAACCACCATACCTTATTTGAAAATCAGATGGTATTCGCTTGCTATTCTTTTCACATCCACACTTCGAAGCTGCAAGCTCTGCCAAGGGCTGAGATAGTTTCCCTATTCCATCTGAAAAATTATATGTTCTGTTACCATTACGGACTTGGATATCTGGAATGATTATAATTTCATCACCATGCATGTTCAGAGTTTCTATGGAAGAACTAAAGGATTGCCCCATTCTTGCTGCACATTTTGCAACATTTCTGATAGAAGAAAAATTACTCATCCATTGACGGATATTATCTACATTAACAATGTCGTTTGAAGCAAACATCCATACAGAATTTTCTCGCAGTTGGCTTGATGAGAAAGCCAGAAATTCAAACCTTTTATTGACTATCGCAATGCCATCTCTTATGATCCGAAGAATCCATCTGTATAGTTTTTTCCACTTCTGGAAACCTCTGTTATCCATTCGTAGAGACAAATCATTTGAAAGGAGTCTACCCATGTTCTCATCAACGAAGGAAACAACTTATGAATGGGAACTTCTAAATGATGTCAAGGCAGTCTGGCTCCAGAATCCAAAGGAGGTCACTGATGAAGAATATGCCAAATGTGGCAGGCAAGGGCGAGTTTGCAGCGGCAAAGTGTACCAGTGGGAGAAAAGTGGCCCGATTCAGTTTAAAGAGTATCAAAGCGCCGAAAAGAGTATCACCAGAACATAATTAAAGCTATTAAAAACTATTCATATCAGATTTTAAAGGAATCAGTGCCACTTAAGGCCAGCGGAACCACCTAAATGATGCGGACAAAAGGAGTCAATGCCCAGTTATTAAAAATATAGAGTATCGAGCCACATTTGGGGGCAGTGCTGCAAGCCAAATACGCAGTGATGACTATGAGGCCAACGCATGGCTCAAATGACACTTTTAAATCCATTTTTGAGGTTGTTGCCTCATACGCAGCCTTAGATATTTATTCCGAGATGCCAGCTGCCCCAGCGCAACTCATATAGTCTTTCACGCATTTATTTTGAGTAGAATTTAGCAGAAAAAACTGATTTACTTAAGATCTGTTTGGATTTGTTTGACAGATATTTTGAGATATTTTCCTTCAGATCTTATCCAGAGATCTAAGTATGTACATATTCTATATATAAACCAAACTATGGACAGTTTTAAAAGGGTGAGAGTGGTTGATCGATAATCTCATTTGAGACTTGCGCTGTATGCTCTGAGAGATTTAATGAACAGAGATTGCTAGAATAACTTGTGTTTGGACTGTTTAATGTGGATTCGATGGCTGAAGAATAAGATTATAGGATTCTTGTGCTTCTTCATGGACTAATAAGTTTTTCTCATCTCTTTCTACAGTTACTATGTTTTCTATATCATATCTGTGTCATGATCTAAAATTGTAGGAAGAAAGAATAGCTCAGATGTCACATAGCCGTGCTCTGTCCTCAATTCCTGTTATTTCTCTATGTTTTCCTTCTAAATTAGCCTATGAATATGAATACCTCTTGGCTCATATTTACACTAGTTTCCTTCATATATGAATATCGTTTAGGAAATCTTAATTGCTCTTATATAATGTTCACTCACCTTCCCTCTGTTAACATAATGAAAGCTACTTAGCTGTCTTTCATTCCTTGACATCCATTTCATCCTCATTCAAAGCCTGATATTATTCCTTGTTTAACTATTATGCTCTGTAGTTCCTTCTTTGCCAAAGAAAACACACCAGCAACCCTTAATCCTTGACTCCATGCCCAATGCTCTAAACTTCTTACGCTTCGCGTGCCAACTCTGCCTGAATAGATCATCCATCCCGCCAAACTCAAACAAAAACCCATGTGCATCATATCTAGCCTGAAATCATTCCCTAAACAAAGCTAAATCCCAAAGAGAGAGCCCT